>VYYI01000123.1:0-49096 GCA_021029175.1 Bilobella aurantiaca | reverse complement strand
AGCGAATTAAATTTTATGCCATAATTCTGACTTCCGCACCATTGTCTGCACAGTTAAAGGTAATTATACTACTTATTTAACCAATGTACAGAGCGTTTCTTAAATGCCACACAAAAGAGAAAGTCCGAAAGGATAATTATTGCTAGCTATTTAATCAATATACAGAGCTCTTCATAAGTGCCGAGCCAAAGAGAAAGTCCGAGAAGATCACATAATCGTTAGTTATTTAATTAATGTACAGAGCGATTCGTAAGTGCTGCAAAAAAGAGAAAGTCGGAGAAATGTCACTGTAAGAATAAATCTATTTCAACCAGTAAAATCCAAGAAATCAGCTTGCGTCGGAGCTATTCGAAACGTAATTTAAACTGGCTAACAAAACAAACCTGAAATTATATATGGCATCTCTCTAAAAACATTTTCGGACTTTCTCTTTTTATATGTAACTTAAGAAAGGCTTTGTATTTAATTAGAAAAAAAAATACAATTTTAATTAAGTACAACATTTAATTATTTACCGAAGTTTTAATTAAGTTATTTAAAACTTAAGTTATGAAATTGTCATCTTACTCCACCTTCCGCAGAGGCATTTTGTCAATGGCGTCTTTCATCTGATCGTCAACTTTCCCCAGCATACGAATCAAGATATTTATATTTTCTCCAGTGACATCTGTTGGCCTTTTCTCTAGCATAGAAAGTCGGCTTCTTTTCATCGTCATCTAAATTTAATAAAAGTTAATTGAACTTTAACTTTAATTAAATGTTAAATTAATTTTAAAATAGTTAGTTGTGCTTAATTTTACTCTAATTCTAGCTTCAGAAGACCTAGGAGACACAGCACGGTCCCCTTCCCTTCGCGTACTTTTGGCAAAGAGGTAATGATTCGAAACGTCCTCTACGTCTCCCTCCTCTTCCGCAATTGACAAGCTCTGTTTAAGCAAGAAACGATTTAGAATTTACCAATTTCAAATTGCTTCATTTCAATTATGTAAAAAAAGTAAATTTGTAATTTTTTTTTTGTTCTTGGTCGAGAACAGTCGTCCAGAGAAAGTTTAACTAACATAAACATTCGAATCTTCTAACTCAAAAAAAAACTTTTTTTTTTGTAAAGCGTTTAATCGTATCATTAAAATGATGTGATTGAGCGTTAGTCCCTTACCTTATATAGAAGTTTGGGAAGGATGAAATAGGTTTCAATTAGGTTATCAACGAGATATTTGTCCCTAACGGTTGCCGATTGGTAGTCAAAGGCATCAGCAAGCAAGTCCTTCGTTTGTCGTGTGATATGCACTTTCCTGTGCAAAAATTAAGTCAAATTAGCATTATTTTGCGTCTAAAGCATTTTAGGTTTATTTGGAAAATTTAAACTTTAGATTTATTTTGCAATGTTTAGGATTTTTGGGCTTATTTTAAAATTTAAATGTTTTAGGCTTTTAGGTTTAAAAAATTAGGTACTCAGGTTTAACTTTAGGTTTAAATATTTTAGGATTATTTAAAAAAAACTATATTTTAGGTTTTTTTTCCTTCAATGGTTATTTGGGTTTATTTTAAACTTTTTGTGCTATATAACAAATATTTTATGTTTTTAGGTTCATTAAAAATATCAGGTTTATTTTTAAAATTTTAGGTTTGAAAGAGAAAGCATTTACCCAGGTTTTCCAGCGGATTCCATGTGGTTGGCGATGGTCACGTCCTTGAAAGTATCTTTAAGTAAGGGAGATGCAACAATTCTAATAATTGCCACTACAACTTTCTCCACTTTCTCCAGCAGAAATCAAGGGGATTTCCGCTGGAGAAAGTTAATTAAAGCATCCGCAAGGTATGCTTGATACTTTAATTTAATTATACTCCAATTATCTCGTTTGTTAATTTTCAATTTAGAATCTTACCTTCGACCAAATGTCATACTGCCACTTGTAAATTCCCAGGAGTCCACTAATGATGTTTCCGGAGTGGATTCCGATCCGCATTTGAACGTTCACTTGAAGGCGATCTCTGAAAAGTTAATTAAATTTAAGTAATAATTAAACTACTTAATAGTTAATTAATGTAACCTTCAATTTTCTCACCGTACTCCCTTAATAATGTTGATCATTTCTAGGCCCAATAGAACACAGTTCTTTGCATGATTCTTTGCTTCAACGGCGTCCCTTGGGAAGGGCGACGTATTTGACACGAGGCCGGAGACGCAGTAGTAGCAGTCGCCCAGGAGCTTGATTCGCAGGCAATCGTGACGCTGAAATCAGCGTTTCAGCGATTTAGCTTTGTCTTTAAAATGTTTTACAACTGTACCCATACCATTGCAGCTTCGTCGAATTCCCCGAACAACTGATTCAGCGTTTCTACCAAGTCCTCTGGACTCAGTGTCACGGTCAGCGGCGTGAAGTTCACGATGTCCGCAAACAGAATCGTGACATTATTGTGCCGTTCCACGAAAAGTTGACTACAATTACTTTCAACTTAATTACCTCTGGAAATGTACTTAATTAGTTAATTAGACACTTAAAATTTACCTGAAGGGCTTACGCTGCATGACAGTGCTTGAGTGATGATTGTTGTTGGAGCCGCGCTGACCTCTTGCAGTTTTCGCTTCTTCAATTTCACGAAAAACTTCCATGAGCTCGTGCTTCACTTGAACAGAAACATGCTGGGGAAGGATGCTTAGCAAAAGTTGCTCCTTTTTTAAAACAAGTATTTTTTAAATTAAAAAAAAATGTTATGTAGAATGCATTTTTAAAAAATGTTTCAAAATGGCTCTACTTCTTGTGTTGTTTCAAAATCCTTCTTTATCGTGCTCTGAATGTATCCTCTTCTGTCCAAAAACGCTCTGCGAACGGCCACTTCATTCATGAATAAAGAATAGATTCCAACGCAGTTGCCACAAATATAGAAAACACTGTCAGCGATTAGCTGAAAAGTCAAATGTTAATTAGTGATTCAACAACAGTAAAAACGCTTAATTAACTTGTTCAAGAAGTAGAAAATTTGCAAGAAAAATTAAAAAAAAAAGGTTTATATTAGAATTAAAATATTTTAGGTTCCTTTAAATTTTTTTAAATCTATTAAATAAATAAATTTTAAATCTAGGTGAAAGTTTCTAGGGATAATTTTAACATGGCTTTACTATCAATGGGTGTTTTAAAGTTGAAGTGCTTAATTAAGTTTAATTAGTTAATTTTAACAATGTTTTTAATTCTTACACGCTCCAATCTGTCGTGAGTATCATCGTAGAAATAAATGCCGTAAATCAGTAAGTGTAGGACTGTGATGAGGAAGCCTAGAATCACTGCATAATATTTGCGTTCCAGCGGAAGGAAGAAGTAAATCACGATCAGCGTCTGGAACGCTCCAGGCGTACGAATGATGGCATCATTGATGAAAAAGTAAATCGAAAGCGCCAAATCGCTGCCAACGGTTAATATCACAATGAAAACGCTGATCCCAATCTGCGCCGCCGCCGACGACCGAAACAACTTCTCGTCGCAAATGGCGCAGAATGCTGCCAAGCAGCAGAGGGCTATAATTACGTGAACGACAAGTTCGGGAAGGGCAACATTGATTTGTTTCTAAAAAAACAATTGTTTTTGTTTAAACAATAAAAAGTTAAAAAAAAAATTCAAAAAAAAATTCTTTCTTGAAACTTTTTAAAAACTAAAATTTCAAACCTGATTTACTACGAGAATTACAACAATGTAAATCACGCTCAGCGCAATTTGAAGTAAGAGGTAGACATTGAAGTACGCATTTTGAAGGCGCTTCACGTAGCGCTTGTACAACTCGCCCAGTCCATGCGTTTTAAATGTTCCCTGTTCAAATTTTTTAAATTTCAAAAAAGACAAAAAAAATTCAAAATTTTGAACAAATTGTACCCTCAAGGAACTCCATGACCAGTGCCTGTCATCCACTGACTGAACACTGTCTGAATGTAGGTCAGGCACTAATGACGCTTCACTGCTAAATGGATTGGGATTGAAACTCATAGAATTCCGAGCCAAGTTTCCAATACCACCGAATAACGCCACTTTCAAAACTCATTTTTAAAACAAGTTTTGTTTAAAAAAAACTGTTTTCAAAATGTTCTCAATTGAATTAGTCACCCATACTGCTTCAAGTTCGGTGATTCTTCCACTCGCTGAGCAGTTGGGTCAGTTGCAACTTGCAAGCAACCACTTTTCACTTTTCCACTGTTTTTTTTTAACCGTGAATTGTCGTATTGAGTCTTCAAATTAAAGTTAAATTGAGTTTTTAATTAAAGTTTAGTTAAATTAACTTTATTGTAAATTGAGTCGTGAATGTTGCAAATGGACGATGAGAAGAATGACCAAGAACCTGCCTCCGCATCAATTAAGCTTTCCAAACGCTTCTAATGAGCTCTGAGCGGCATTGAGGCTCTCACCGTGTCAAGGCGTCACACGTGACCTCAAACTTCAACTTCCCAATTAGCACAATTACTAAAATAAGTTAACAACAATTAAACTTGTACAAGTTGACAATTGCTAACAGCTTTCCGTGCAATTGCAATTGACTCAATTCCACTATCGCTTCCACTAAAAAAAAAAGCTCGTTTACTAATCCACTTTTGATAAGTTTAATCTCACCTTCGTTGAATGCACTGTGCATTGCAATGGCTCATTGAAATTTTTTTGGTGATTCCACTTCTAGAAGTAAGTAAATAGCAAGCTCAAGTTGATGCTCAAGTGCAAAAATTTGCAAATTGCTGTATTTGCAATTGCTCCCGTCACAACTCAAGGTTAAGCTAACATTGACAACTTCCAGTCACGTTCACGCTACGCCTACAAAAGCATTGTTTCTAAACAACGCACAATTTGACACGGTACAATTAGCCTTGCTTACTCAGCTGCGAATATTGCGAATGTGAGAAATTTTGCGAACGCAAACAATTTTAAGTTATTAAAAATTGACCTTTTAATGTGTAAATAAAATTCACTTTTTATAAATTCTGCAAGTTGACGGATGATGACAATTTCGCAGTGACAACGTTTCGCTGCAGCGAGGGTAGCAATTTCGGGAAACAGTGATACATGGGACGAATTTTTGGAAACGTTAAATTATTCACTGTCGTCAGCTTTCCTCTTCTTCGCCTTTCGCTTCGGCTTCTTTTCAACGTCAATTCCACTGTCTTCGGTTAACTCTTCCAGTTGATAGTCTTCCTCATCCTCTTCACTCCTCTTCATCCTCACGACCGGTGGAATTGCATCGCTGAATTTCTTAAACTTTGCCACAAAGAATCCATCCATGTTGTGTGAATGAACGCCACTTTCAAAACTCATTTTTAAAACAAGTTTTGTTTAAAAAAAACTGTTTTCAAAATGTTCTCAATTGAATTAGTCACCCATACTGCTTCAAGTTCGGTGTCTTCCAGTTGATAGTCTTCCTCATCCTCTTCACTCCTCTTCATCCTCACGACCGGTGGAATTGCATCGCTGAATTTCTTAAACTTTGCCACAAAGAATCCATCCATGTTGTGTGAATGGGGGTAGAATCTCCTTGTCAAGTTGAGAGTTTTGTGAAATCTAGTTTTCGAAATTTCATAAAAAAAAAGTTATATCATTTGTCGCATTTGTCCCAAATATGATAAATTGAAGATCTCAATTATTATAATTTCTCACTTTTTATCCTGGAAGCAGGTCATTCCCGGTGTACCAAAGTCAAGTCCAGTTGGAACCAACTTGACATTTCTACTTGACAAGGCATAATTCACTACAGCTTCGTTCTCTTCGGGCTAAAAAAACAAAAATAATTGACACATTTCATACTACTTGCATTTTGAACATTTTTTTTTAAATTTCGCCTCAATTTTTTAATTGCATGAACATTTTGAAAAAAAATGGAACATACCAAAATTGAACAGGTCGAATAGACGAGATAGCCGCCAGTTTTTGAAGAGGCGCTTAGACAGTCGATTGCTGTGATGATAAGTTCCTTCTGCCTTGTTGTCGTGCGCTGGATATCCTTAGCATCACGCTGCGTCTTTGTCGAAGCGTCCTTGGAAATGACTCCAGTTCCCGAACACGGTGCATCGAGCAAAACACGGTCGAATCCCTTCATAATTTCCTTCAACTTCCTTCCGTCGTAACAGCTAACTGCGCTGTTCTTAACACCCATTCTGTGGAAATTACCGACGATTGCATGCGTCCTGTCTTTGTTTAGCTCGTTTGCGAACAACATTCCCGTGTTTTTCATCATTGCAGCTGAAAGCAGTAAGTACAAATGTGAAAAATGCATTTCAACAGAAGTGGAGCAATGCTCAAAACTTCAGTTGAAAAATATGCTTTGTCTTTACCAATATGCGTAGACTTCCCTCCAGGTGCACAACACATATCAAGTACCCGTTCATTTTCTTGTGGTGCTAGTGCCATAACTGGTAGAAAACTGGAGGCCCCTTGAATCATGTAGTGTCCAGCGAGGTACTCTGGTGTAGCTCCAATGGGAACTTGGGAAGAATAAATTACGAGGCCAATCTTTGACCATTTGCCAATTGGATCGAGATTTACGCCACGACTAATTAGATTTTGTGCAAGTTCCTTCCTCCGTGTTTTCAGAGTGTTAGTTCTGATGGTTAAGGGTCTTGGCGTCTCGGAAGCATCAAGGGCTTCGAGTAATTCTCCAAGGGCAAATATTTCCATAATCTTGCCCATGAGAAACTCATTGTAGCCATAATAACAACACAAGTCCTTCAGCAGAAGTTCGGTATACTCGGATCGACTCCTAAAAACAAGTTTAGATTGAGCAAGAACCTTCAATTGATTGATAATTGTCAATTAATGCTGCATTGATACAACATTAATAGGCCATACCTCGTAGGATCCTTCTTATTCTTAAAGTCTAGTAGAATACTGACAACTTCTCGTATTCTGTACTCAACTTGAGCTATATCCGGTTGCTTTCCCTCCTCTTCATCGTCGTAATCAGGGAATACAAACTTTTCTGAATTTTCCATTTGAGAAACCAGCTCAGCCTTGGATGCCTCTCTAAAAAAAATCAACGATTAATCATCCATCTATCAATCATAAGTCAAAACAATCAAGAATCGATCGATGACAATGAAGAAAATGCCTTCTCACTTCCGTTTCTTGGCTTTTTCCAGCAAGACCTTCGCTTCCTTTTCAAAGGGAAGTTCATCGTCGTCTCCCGAGCCTTGGTCCGAACTTCCAGCTGCTTCATCTTCGTCATCCTTATCCAAATCGCTGCCAGCGCTGCTCTCGTCCTCCTTTCCAGACCCCTCCTCGTCTTCTAGTACATTCTCCAGATCGAATTCGTCATTTAGGTAATCTTCATCGTCACTTTCTGGCACTTCCTCTTTCTTAATTTTTTTCTGGAGGTATGACTTGTCCTTCGTCATAGGATGCTCCTGTCGGTCATCATCGTCTGATCTGTCACGCTTATTCCCCTTTTTAGTTGGTTGTGCTGGACGAGATTTGTTTTGCTGCAGCGATTTGTTCTGTTGCAGCGATTTTTTCTTTAGTTTGGGTACCTCCAATCCAGGAAATGTAGGTGCTGGCTGCTTCTTCGACTTCCTTCCAGGCCCTTTCTTGGGTTTCAGCGTCCAGTCAACTTTACGACCCATTATAACACTGTTTAATCACTTGCTAATAACAAACTACTAATCAACCTTAACTAAACTAATTATGATTAAGTAATTAACGTCAATTAAATCAATTAACTTAACGTTAATAAAAAAAGAACGCTAATCTTCACTATAAACTGCTTTCAAAATTAACACATGTGTGTGACATGTGTTTTGAAGTTTTCCGCACACTATTTTCGATTTGAATCTTGCCGCTTGTCTTCGCGGTGAAAATCTTGACCACCAAAAGTTAGAACAATAAGCTCATCAATAGTTATTGCCAGATAAATTAACTTATTTAACCAAAGAAGCATTTTATTTCCACATTAACGTTGCTAGCTAAATTTAAACTTAATTAGTTAATTAATTAACTCAAAATTAACAAAATCATATCTAACTTCACATTGAAAGGCATTGACTGACAACATTTTCACTGCTTTACAGATAAAGAGTCAGAAATTACGTATAAAATTGAAGGTTATAACCACCTATTTTCTACATATTATAATTTAAAACGTCGAAGATCCCCTTTAATTCAATTTAGAAATATTTTTTTTTAATCCTGTTTGTATTTCATGTGCAAAAAGTCCTGTTGAGGGCTGGCGGGTAGCCGGGGCGTGGAAGTGATTCCTGGAGAAAGTGGGCGTGGCCTAAGGGACGCTGCTGAGTATCTGATGATGGACTTCATTCCAGAAGAGTCAGATGGAGATCTTTCAGACGCTGCATAGAGCGCTGAATCGCTTCTTCTCGAACGCAGGTCATTTGATACGATGAGATACGGCTTCATCTCGTCACTGATCTCACTGCTCAAGTTACGCATTCCTGAAAAAAAAATGATTTAGGAGATTTAAAAATAATCAAAGAGAAATAATTCGAAATTCAATTTGAAGTTTTCTCACATTTACAAGAATAATGTTTAATTTTTTTTTATCAAGTTATTTAAAAAATCTTATTAAAAACAATTAAAACGGAACTAAGACCTAATTCAAGATACAGTTCACGAATCCCAAAGCTTTACAAAAAATAATAGTTTAATTAGAAAAGAGCGAACGCCGTTTAAAAAAATTGAAATTCAGGTGTACGTAATGACTCTTCAAGATCAGGTTTTTCTAGCATGCTGGATTTGCGGAATGTTATTTGTAAAGTTTTCAGAATCGATATTTAAATCTCTAATTTGTCTAATTATTTTAATTAAGTAATCGAAAAAAACTTAATAGATAAATTATCTCAATGATTGAAAGAAGACGGGATTGCATGATTTAATTTCGCCACTATGATTTATTTGAATGATTTTTAAGCAAACCTTGACTTTTGGAGCCGTGATTAAAAGTAAAAATTGATTCAAAATATTTCTGTAATTGATGCGTAAGTGGTTTCAGGATTTAATTTCCAGAAGCGTGGCTCGGCGGATCGACTACATAAAATTTTTTTTAGAAAAACGAGACGCCCTTAAGTGCCCTCAGATCAGATTTCAGTGTCTCCGAGGAGAGGCCTATAAATCAAATCTTTAGCATCATCTCCTCTCCTCCGTCTGCTTCTTCCTAAGGTCATTTGCTAAATTTCCAATTTTTATATCTTTCCAATTGCCAAGTTTGCCATCAATTTTGTAACACTTCCAGCATCCTCTCCCAGACACGAAATAATAGGTCTTTCCGGAATAATAAAAAAGATGGACAATGGGAAAATGTCTGAAATTGAGACGGAGGCGCAGTATGCTGCAAATTGTTCTTGAGAAGGGAACAATTGACCAAGGTTTGAATGAAGCTCAATTAACTAATTAATTAAAAAAGTCATTTACACCTTCCTCAATTCCAAGTCCTTCATTCACGTACCTGACCTTTAAGTGTCCTCTAACAATTTCCAAATCGTAAAAAAATCCACTTGGACAAGAAACGTGGGGTCAAATTCCACGTTGGGAACTTTCCTGTTAAACTTTCATTCGAAGCATTGCCCCTTCTGACCCCAAAGGTCAATCAAACGGGGTCAATCACCCCTAAAATATCACCTCTGACCTCAATTTTCATAATTTTAAATTGACGCTGAAAATGACATGCAAATTGTATGGATGATCTTTGAAATCTATTTAAATCTCATTTTAGATTGACACGAGGATTCATTAACAGCCATTTCTAGTGAAGCCATTCCATGCTCTCGTTTGCATGTGAAAGTGAATGCATAAATTGAATCATATTAGAAAGTGCATGTGCATAAGCAGCGATCAAGTGCTTGACAGTAACATTATCATTAATTGTTGCATTTTACAGCGATGTTTGGAGAATGACTTTTAACCTTTTGAATAATAAAATTTGTGTTATGCTAATACGCCATCTGAATAATTTCAAGAAAAAAGAGTGGGTTCAGAGTTCCTGATACAGTTTTGTTTAGGGCTACCAATTCCCTGTCTATAAAAACTAAAAGCAAAGGGAGTCAAAATTTAAAAAATACGGTTCAAGTATTTAAAATCAAAGTTAAACTCTAATTTAATTAACAGTTAAAGCCAAACTCTCATTAGAAATTGAAGTTAAGCTCTAATTGAATAGTTTTTGCGATCTCTTGTAGTCGGTTAGCACAAAGGGGCTTTTTTTAACTTTAGTGAGCAACACTTTTCCCTTAACTTTTTTTTTCGTTGCCAGATCCTGTAAGTTTTGTTTTTAAAGGATCTTTTAAGCTTTTGTCTTCTAATCCATTAAAACGCGTAAAACAGCCCAACGCAGCTGGATACATCATATCCGCCACAACAAAATATAAAAAATGTAAAATATATACAATATATAATATAATGTATTTTCTGTCCCTTCATTTTTCACATTAAAAATATTTCAAAAAGAAAAGAAAACTCAATTCAAACTGAAAAAGATAAGCCAAAAACTGCAAAACCTCTCAAAAAATCAAAATTTAATAGAAATTTTCAAAAAGAATTTTTTTTTCAAAACTTACCGCCAATTTCTTGCTCATTGGAAACTATTTCCTCTGAATGGGCTCCTATGATGCTCTGCTCAAAAGTCATGGACCCTTCATCGTCGTCCCTTGTTCCAGGCGAATGGGGCCCTTGTGGACTTGCTGAGGAATTTCGAGGGTGGCAATTTCCGAAATAATTGACCCCACCATTTCCCGAATGTGGTGGGGCACAGTAGTTGAGGAGCCAGGAGTTGGCCACGGCCTGCGCCGTGATCCCACAGTTCCCGGAAACGCCGCTCTCAAATGCGTTATTGGTGTGGGGGTGGGCGTATCCCGGCAGAATTGGTCCATGCTGAGAAGATTCGAAGGAGTGCTGATCTGAGTCGCCCTTGTCACTACTGTTGCTGCTGTTTCCGTAATGGGCCACGACGGCATTTCCGTAGTGAATTGACTCGTAGTGCTGGTGATTGGGCGTAGGTGAGTAGAAGGGCAAAGGGTCGTAAGGGCCCCCTTGACTTGAAGCGAGGTAGTTGGACGGGGTAGTTGAGGGTGAAGGGATGTTTTGTTGTTGGTAAACAAAGGGGTTGTTTTGAATGACGCTGATGGAGGAGGGGGATGAAGGGGACAAGGGATGTTGAGGGTAGTCGCCCAAGGAACTCGATGACACGATACCTGGGTTCCCACCGTTGACAGCATGGGAGGGGTAAGGGCTCTGTGACTGGGGGTGGCCGAGGCCCTGGGACAGCCCATTTAGGGAGAGTGAGTTCTGCGCGGCGGAATGGTGGTAGTGGATGAGCGGAACTCCGAGGGCGTGGCCATGGTGATAGAGGGGTGTACTTCCAGGTGAGGTACCCATATCGGTCCCCATTCCATTGTTACCTCCATTGTTGAGGTCCTCATTGGATGGGGCAGAGATCGAAGGGTAGTAATTGAAGGGCTTAAGGGCCTGGCACTTACGCCGAAAGCCCCTTGGACGCCTCCTGAAGCTCCCTTCTTCAAACATGTACTCTGAGGCAGGGTCAATTGTCCAAAAATGTCCTAAAATTTTGAAAAAAAAAACACATTTAAAAATTAATTAATTATAAAAAAAAATCTCCCACCCCGTTGTCCTTCCCCAATTTCCTGTTTTTTGATATTTTCCATTTTAACCTAATTTTCACAAAATTTCTTCAATAAAGAGAAATCTTATGTTCTAAATTCTTAAGTAGGCAATTAAGAGCATTTACAATTTGCATAATTTTTTTTATGTTTTTTGTTATGAGATTTGGAAAACGATGAGATTTGAGGTTGGAAAATGCTAATATCTGTGATTTTGTTTGAAGCTAGTCAAGCGCTATGAAGTTTTCTAAAAAAAAGTTTTCTAAAATAATAGTTTTCTAAAAAAAACATTGTTTTCTAAAGGCTCTTTTTGGAAATAGCCCAATTTACGAGGTGCCTGATGCATGTTGTGGTATTTGATCTTTGTGTTTCCATTCAATAGAAAAGTCAATTAATTTTCAAGGAATCATTAATGCCTTTCGTCCATCTGCTTTCTCTCTGCTCTCGGGCTGTCAGCCAAGCATAATACTGGGCCGTGAATCATTGGGCCGGCCGTAAAACCGGAAATGATTTCAAAATTTCAAAAAAAAAAATTCTAAAAATATTTTTTTTTTAGAAAAATGCATTCTTGACTCACCTTTTCCCGGTCGCCCTAACCCTTTCGGCAACTTAATAAAGCACTCATTGAGACTCAGATTGTGGCGCACCGAATTTTTCCACCCCTGGTAAGAGCCCCGGAAGAACGAAAATCGCTGCTGCAGAAATTGGTAAATTTCACTCAGCGTCAATCGCTTCGCCGGCGAGCTCTGAATGGCCATGACAATCAGCGCAATGTACGAGTACGGCGGTTTTTCCTGCCTTCTTCCACCCCCGGTACCCCCACTTCCGGTACTGTTGACCACACTTCCGGTCGTGGACGTGAGGGTACTTGAAGGGCTCTCCCCGAAAGTGCCCTTGGCCACCTGACCACCGTTGACCTTTTCCGAACTCGATCCGATCATCTCCTCCTCATCTTCCTCTTCCGGAGTCCCCGCCAGGCGGCGCAGGTCCGTCGAGGCACTTGAAATGTGGTTGTGACTTAAGGGCAGGTAGGTGCTGGTGGGGTAAGGGCCCACCGTCTCCACCATTCCCGGCATCACGACGACGCTGGACACCGTTCCGCCAGAGGTTACTTGACCAAAAGCGCCAGAAGTCGTACTGGTAATGACTTTGGCACTCGGCGCAACACTCAACTTTAAGTGACTCAAAAATTCTCGTTCAGAGTAATAATTTTCCGATTTCATTGTTCTCTGTGTCCGGTGGTTGGACCACGAGGGGACCGTGGGGCAATTAAAAATGACAATGAGCCTTCTTACAACTTTTTTGGTGTCACCCACGGTGTCACTTTTCCAACTGTCACGGCGGCGAACAATGCAGCAGAGTGGTGCGCCGCTGGAAACAGGGGCATTTCCCGGAATTGCTTTCGACCTGATTGGTGGTGTTAAGGGGTGGCGAAAACTTGTTCAATTGAAATGATGCGGATCTTCCGAAATGCTTCAAAATCTTCCTTCGCAACCTCTCCACCTCCAATAAGGGCGGCCAACAGCGTCAAAAAAATTTTTTTGGCTCTTTTCGAAAGATGCTGAGAAGGATGCTGGGAGATGCAGCATCCCAGATCTCCACGAAGATCTGATTCAGAAGATCAAAGATGAAAGACATGGAGATGCCTCCAGAATCAGCGTCTCCCTGTTCCAAAGGCACTGAAAATTTTAGGTCCTGCCAAAAGAGCGATCTTGTAGAAGAAGGCCTAAATGAAAGAAATTCAAAAGCATGCGTTCGCTGCTAGTGGGCTCGAGACGCCGTTTTGAACGTCGTAAAAAAATATGTAAAAAAAAATTCATCTTTAACCCTTTTCTTTTGAGCTTAAACATATTTTGAGAAAGCTGGAACATTCCTGCTTAATTTTTTTTTCGTTCTTTACATGACGATGTGGAGGGCTCTTGTCTGGAAAAATGCGCTGGAACGCTGGAATCTGGAATTATTTTCCGGCGATAAGAAACAAACTACAGAGCGATTTAGGGCTTGGGGATAACGCACCCTCTTAACCCTTGTGACTTAAGGGTTGTAGTCACCGATGACTTAAGGGCTCCTAAGTCAAATTATAAGGCCACGTTTTAAGGGCCCCCTTTAATCTCTACTATGACTTTTATGTTTTCGACACTAATTTGACCCTTCCAGTGCTCCAGTGAAACACTTTGTTAACATTTTTTTTTCTGACAAGGTCAGATTTTATTGGTGAAGTACTAATGATCTGTGAAATAAAAAATGATCTGTAAATTCTGACATTGTAAAGGGTGCCTTTATAAATTAAAAACTAGGGCATCATTTTCGCGTTTTAAATTCTAATCTCGGCCATAAAAACGTCCTGACACTTTGTATTATGAAAAGGGAATTTTTTCCCTTCGTGTAATGACCAGTCATAATCGCTTTGGCTTTTAGGCAAATTACAGCCGACTCAGCACCAGCAAAGATTTGGTCCATGATCTCTGTGACGCTGTTTTTTCTTTTCAAAGTTGCTAATGCTTATGGTTAATTGTGGTCATTAATTGTTCCTTTGGTCTCGGCGTCAGTGTCACTCAAGGGAAATCGCTGTGGGTGGGATTTGAGTCCAAAATCCATTGTGAGCGGTGCCGATGAAATAGACGCTGAAATGGACCAAATGACGCTGGAAGCGGCTTTCTTGCGTAACTGAATCTCCCAGAGGCCTCGGGAGGCTCATCTGTAGTCTTAACCTTTCTCACCGGGCCACTTTGGACGTGACCTGACCTCCGGCATGTCTCTGACGCACAAACACCAAACATATTGTTCTTGGATCGAGTTACTTAGACAAGGATGACAAGCGATTTTTAAAGCGCTGCTAAAAGGTCCTCTCAAAGACAAAAGAGCTGGAAGACAGTAATTGGGTGGTGAAATTTTGGATGCTTTAAACTTAGGCTTGATGAGTCAGTTATTTAAAAATTTCGAAAAAACAGAATCATGGACGATGGAAAACACTGACAGAAAAACGGTCCAAAATAATGAAATTTTTGTACCGTTTTTTTGCGCCTTTGAACAGGTTTCATGCATGGGTTATTTTTCGGGGGAGATATTTTAGTGGAGCACCCTGTATTAGCCTGTTATTTTTCTTATAAGGTGGAAGGGTGAGAAAATGGAAGATGAAGAAGACATTGGATCCAGAATGTGTGTTTTGAAGAACAAATAAGCAAATAGCGGAGGGTCCACCGCTTCTGGCACTTCAACCTGCCTCCAAATTTTACGTTCGAATTTTTTTTTTCATAATAGTTTTACAACTGAAAACAGGAGTTGTGTGCCACCCCTTGTAACTCTCCGCCTATTTGGGATACAAAAAAAAATTTAAAAAAAAATTTTTTGATTGAGAAAAGTTACAATTGAAAAACTAGGAAAAATGGAGAAGAAAAAGATTTTGTGAAAATTATCAAACTGTGAAAAAAAATGCCTCTTGTAGTATCTTGGGCTGAACGAATAGAAAATTGTAATTTAAGAAATACCAGTAAGAAAACTCGAATAAAATTAATAACTAAAATCTTTTTAAAAAAAATCGGAATGTTAGTAATACCGAAATTTGTAAAGTAGTCGAAGTCGACTAAGGGATTTTGATGATTAACAAAATAATTTGTGTTTATTCATTAAATTTAAATTTGATTATTCTAATTATTTTAAATGTAACTATAATTTTAGTGGCGCCGTAAAATGCACTCTTAATGACTTTTATTGCCGTAAAATTATGAGATTAATTTGAGAGATGTAGTGGGAAACAGTTGTTTGCAGCTGGATTCCGCTCATGGAGCGGAATTGTCGATACTTAACATTTTCTCAAGAGCTATTTAATGGGCAATTGACCAGGGAAGGGCTAAGGGATAAATAGCATCATTTCATTTAAGAATTATAATTAAAGTGATGAATTTTAAAAATATAGGAATAATAAAATATTTACATCTTGAAACGCTAAATTAATTTAATTTTGGTTTTGTACATTTTATTTAAAATCCTTTTTGCAACGCAAAGTATTCTTTCTGAATCATTTACTTACTTCTAAATCGGCCGTGGCATATGTTTCTCAGCCCTAAAACGTTTCCGGAGCGAAGAATTTTTTTTTTTGGAAATTTATGATTTAAGGAAAACACTCAAAGCTCCTGGTAATAAAAGGCCTCCCCAAGAAGCCCTTAACCCTTTGCCCTTAAAGCAGCCTTCTGAAATTTTAGGACCACTTTAAGTACAAAAGCGAACCAAATGGTGCTAAAATTGGTAAAGATATGCATTATTACCCAAAAATTTAATTATTTACTACTTACTATGTTAAGTTAAATGCCATTTAAATTTTTGTAATTTATTTTCTGCGGGTTTCGTCTTAACCAAGTTTCATCACGGTCATACTTTCACGTTTTTATGAAGTAGTTCGTTCGCAAAAAAAAAATTATAGTTCGCGACCGAAATCATATGAATTTAAGTCCACGATTTTTTTGATTTATTTTTTTCTCTAGTTTTATTAGAAAGGAATTTTTAAAATAAAAGTGTCCCTTTGCTACTACAACTAAAATATGTTGCTTTTTTTTTATTATAAAGTAACTTTTAGTAAATTAATTTAGTAATTTGAATTTGAGATTTGAAAAAAAAAAAGAGATGCGAGATTTGAAAAAAAAAATGCAACTTTCCTAATTTTGAGTCCTTGCTCAAAATTTAGAAAATTATTTTGAATGGAACGTAAGTCATTGGTGGTTTTTCGTTTTCAGAATTTTGTTTTTCAATTGTAAAAGCCCTAAATAACCATGTTATTCTAAGGAAGCGGAAGAAGCCATTACGCCCAAATAGCCCACAACTAGAGCGCAAAGGTAGCTGCATCTTCTCACTTTGACAGTTATGGACCAATTAGAAAAGACATTGAATCTTCAACAACCAATCACAAGCCTTGGAGTCCTTTGATTTGAAAAACTTTTTTTAAAAACGTTGAATTTTATGAAGAATTTCAAGTCAGGAGTTTTAAAAAAAAAAAGCATGCTTAGCATCAGTCCAACACCTCGAAACGAGGGAGGAAAATAACAATAAATCTCTTTCATCCCCGAAAGTGTTTAGTGTGAAGATATAAAAAAATATGAAATTTTATAAATTCAATCCTAACTTAAAATTTTGAAATAGGAACTCGTTTTTTTTCTTGAACATGAACTCTAATTTTATCATTTGTATGCAGAATTCTGCAGAATAATATTTTCAGGTGTAAATGACTGATACTCTGTCTGATACTCACCTGATCATAATTATTTTTTGGCAATTTGCCAAACTAACCTCGGCGTACAGGTGCGAAATTTCCATATAATGGGAGCATTGAACTCAAGCCAAAATTAATTTTTGGAAAATAAGGGGCTAACTTAGCATTGTTCTTTATTCTGGATTTCATTGCCAAATCACCGGTGAACAATGCCGAGGACAGTGATTCCTTTGATCTATATCTGCGTCTTGGGGGTTTTGGTATCAGCGAAAACGCTGAAAAATTCCACCGAAACGTTACGTAGCGCTGAAACAGCGAGAGTCCGTTCTCAAATCACGAGTCGCTATGCCTATTGGGAGAGTTTCGGAGAATTTGACGGGGGGACTTGCAATTTGGACAAGAAATTGAAGAAGGAAATTAAGGGCTACCAAGACGTCGTTGATTTTATCATGAAATCCGTATTAAGTGGAAATTTTAAGGGGGAGACGTTCAAGCACTTAGCCCACTTCACGGACAATTTTGGTTCACGCCTCGTCACGTCATCGGCCTACGGAAAGGCCGTGTCATTCTTTACTCGTCAACTCCTCAATATCCCGACGTTGGCAGGGCGCGTCTTTGTCGAAGACGTTGTCATTCCTGCTTGGAAGAGGTATTTTCTTAATTAAAGACTAATTATCAATTAAATTAACTCTACTAAATAATTAACTAAATTTATAACTGTGGTAAACCGTCACCAGAAAGCCTTTTGTAAAACCACATATCCACCCTTTTGTTTTTTTCAAAACACACATCGACGTACCGGAAGGATATCTTAGCTAAATATGGTTATCTAAAGACGATCCGAATTAATATAAAATTTCAGCGGCTGATTAAAGCAGCAACATTTTTAAATTTCAAAAATATCATATTTCATCGTTTTTGCTTCTGAATTAGTAAGGAACATATCAAAATAAAAAAATAAAAAATATATATTTAAAAAAAGACAAATTAGCATAGCACTATTTTTGCAGACTTTTAGATAAATTCGTTGACAAACGCATCAAAGGTTGACAAAAAAATACATAATTAGGATTTTAAAATTATTTTTAGATAAATTTAATTGTTTAATAGACTTTAATTTAGTTTAATAAATGTCATAATACTTTCACTCTGATTTGGTGTTTTCTGATAGAAGAAAAAACGAAATTTTGACAAATTTTGATTTTAGAGGAGCTGAATTTGGCGAAATTATGGAACCAGTTTCAAGGAAAATTCAAGTGCGAGGAATGGGCCTTTCGATTTCGACGCGAGGAAACGGAGTAGAAGCAGAAGCGATTGTCATTGATACGCTGGAAGAACTGCGGCAAAATAAGTTCAACGTAATTTTTTTAAATAGCCTTTCTACAACTTTTTGAAAAAGCGTCTAATTAAAAAAAAAATGTTAGGTTGCAGGAAAGATTTTGGTGTTTAATCTAAATTTTGAAGAAACTAAACTAATTTTAACAACTGCTGCCTCACGCGGTGCGTCGCTGGGAGCCGCTGCTGTTTTAATTAGATCTGCAGCCCCATTTTCGCTCTACTCCATCCATGCTACGCTGTTACAGTACACGGACAAAGCTCGGAGGATCCCGGCAGCGACAATTACGCTTGAAGACGCTGAATTACTGGCTAGGCTCTACAAGAAAGGTTAGCAAAGCTTAAATTAAGCATTATGGTCAATTTACTCAACTTTTACTCAAACTCAAATTTTTACTCAAATTCAAAATTTACTCAGCTTTACTCAAATTAAACGTTAATGTTTACTCAAACTCAATTTTCCTCAAATACTCGAATTTTTTCAAATTTCGCTCAAATTTGACTAAAAAAGTTTCAAAATCTTAAGTTTACTCTCTTTTTTTTTAAAGGAAAACCAATCAAAATGAAGCTCGTTTTGGAAAGTATTGACGGAAATACGTCAGCCGTTGTTCAAAATATGTGGGGCGATTTTGACGGGCGTGCGAATCCGGACCAGTTTGTCGTCGCTTCCGGTTACGTCGATTCTTGGGACATTGGGCAGGGAGCCGTGGACGGCCTCAGCGCCATTTTGACCTACGAACTCGCCCGAATCTTCGACGAACTCAAGCTCTACCCACGGCGCACCGTGCGGACGGCTCTCTGGGCGGCGACAAAATTCGGAAACTACGGTGTACAAAAGTACTTGGACAATCACGAGAACGATTTGAATCGGAGGTATTCGGCAGCCCTTTCGGCAAATCTCGGCTGTCGACAGGCCAAGGGCTTCATTTTCTCCGGCTCTCCCCTGGCGACGTGCACGATTTATGAAATTTTGCGCCTTTTTTCCCCGGCGCAGGTCGGAACCGCCGGGAGCTTGATCCATGTCAACGGAACCGTGTCCGATGCGTCGTTCTTCACGAGCCCCACCATTGGCATCGGGAACAGCCCCGCCGGCGTCCCCAGCTTGACCCTCAACGGTGACGACGGCTACCTGTACTGGTACGCCGACAGTGCGGGGGACACGGTGAGCATGATGGAGTCAAATCAGTTGGACATTTGCCTCGGCATGTACACCGCCATGACATACGTTTTGGCTGATTTGCAAGAACTTTTACCACGTTAAAGCCTCAAAAATTTATAAAAAAAAAAAAAGGTCAAAAAGGTCTAATTTTTAATTTTTTTTTTTAATTATTTAAAAAGAAATTGGCGATACATGCTCAAAATCTAGGCGTTATTTTACGGGAATCAGTAAAATGTTTTTCGTATAATTTGAACTCCGTCTAAAGCATTTATTTTATGATTATTTTATTATAACTTCCCAAAATACAGGTACGCTAAGCAATTCAGGATGCCTGATTAATATTCTGTACAACAGTCGTTCCGTCGCTTTATGAAGCGAGTTGTTTGTAAACATAAATCTGAAATCGTTTAAAGATTTGGACTGTTAAGAGTAGCTGCTAATTTTTTTAATTGCAATTAACAATTATTTGTTTACTCTACTACCGCTTGAAGCGTGATTTGAAGCGTATTTTAGAATTTTGATCACAGCTCCATCTTCAAAAAATTCGATGTTTCGACGAAATTTTCTATTTCGATCCTCTCTCCATAGGGTTTCAAAAAATCCAAAGCGAAACGCTTCGTATTTCGTCCGTATCGAAGCAGATGGCTCTTTCAAACGCAATATGATCTATCGGGATATGAAAAGGATATTTTTTGAACAAGCGTTTTCTAACATTAAAAAAAATGCTTTAAAATATGAAAGCAAAATCAAAATACAAAGAACAAAAATCAAAACTTGAAATCAAAATGCAGGTAAAAAAAAATAGATGTAGAACGAGTAAAATTTAAAAAAAATGCTCTGCAAATTACAGGACGCAATTCTAATTCAATCAGAATTCTATCTATTGATGTAGTCAATGAAAAAAAAACATACTAGAACATTTTCAAACATTTAAAACGTTCAAAAAAATTAATACGGTAGCATTTTAAAAAGAAATCACAGAAGCATATGTCTTTTTTTGGCCAATTTGCTACCGTGCACATCCATCAAAATGAAGAGAGTACGAAAAATGCGATGAGTTTAGCTATTTCTGGCTATGAATTTTGTCTATTGTTCAAAATTCTTGCCTCGTCACGATGAGTAGAGGTGGTGAGGGACGTAAAGTGTTGAAAAGGCACTTGAATCTGAGGAGCCAAGCAGTCTGGCAAGAACGCATCTTTTACATTCAACATTCTTATTTCCTAGTTAGCACTCTCTTCCCTCTGGAATGCAGCTTCACAAAAAATCTTCTTCCTTTTTTACAGAAGCCATAAGGCCCCTTTTCCCATTAAGTACCCTTTAAGGGTCCTTAAATTAGCACAATTGCAGCCAATTTACTCTAACATTGTTCCAAAAAATTTCCCGTATTTTCTTTTCGCTTGAACTTATCCGATTGCCGTAAATCTAGCTCATCTTTCCGAATTTCCGGGGCGACCCTCAAAGAAGCCGCTTTTGGTGACAGGGCATTAGGAAAAACAAGAGAAATGACGGTGTCCTTAATGAATGAATATCGTCTACTTCCTCTTCTTTATGCCTCTTACATTGCTATTATTAACTTAGAAAGTCATTTTTAGAAAATGCAGTTTTAGAAAAAGTTAAAACCAAAATGAAATTCAATCATTTTGAATATTTTCAATCAAAATTTGAAGAAAATAAGCGATTGATTTAGAATTTCTAGGAAGGTTTCATCCCAATTTCAAAAAAGATTGCGATGAGTTTGTGAAGATCGTTTTACAGTTTTGCGATGAATATTTTCAAAATTTCAAGGGGTCCTTGGCATACATGACCTTTTGAGTAAAGCCTTAAATTTTTTTTTGAAGTGGCTGAGATTTGAGCGACTTGAAGTGGTCTTCCAAGGGCCCAGCTTCGTGTCTAGGACCATCTCAAGTGGTCTCTGGCATTCGAATCTTCTCTGGAGTTTGAAATGTTTTGCAGGGAGAGTGTTAAGCGGTTTATTGTTTTCTTTCTGGGGCCTCTGGACAGGTACCCTTAAGTCCATTCATTGGAGGGAGCCTTCACAGCGACCCAGACTGCTTGTCGTCTTCCTTCAGAACGACCCTTGGACACCCATGGACAAGGCCTCCCTCAGCCTCTCGACATTATGAATGGACTTAAAGTCCCTACCCCCCGCGCACTATTAGCTGAGCTAATTACTCTAAACGCATTGCGTTACGCTTCTATTCTCAACCAAAATGCGACACTTGACACTTTCGTAGAGCCCTTAAGGATCGGGTTTTGCTTCCTGTTTTTTTTGTCGTAATTTCAGATTATGCTCAGCGCTATTTTACAACATAAAATATCGCAACATTGTAAGAACCATTTTTGGGCCAAAAATACTCTGTAATTCAGTACTCGTCAAGTACTCCCTAAAAATGTAGAGTCACTTGAAAAGGAAGGGTTCAAAGGTCAATAAGGGCTCATGAGAAGGGTCACAAAAATAATTTAGGGTTATGGAAGTGACAGGCCATTGAGTTTTCACCTTGTAAATAAGTCAGTACGTACACACTTTGCCCCTGCTTTTATTGCTGCAAAGCGCTGTAAACTTTCCAGGTTTTCCAGATTTCAAACACATTTTTGTGACCTCTGGAAAACTTATTTTTGAATCTTGAGGCATCCAGTCACTTTAATTATTTTAATTATATAACAAATAAAATAGAAATAAAAGAGCAATGGAAACATACAAAAAAATTTTAATTAGATAATGTCTTCGTTGGGTCATTTGATAAATGACAGAATTTGAATTCGCTACAATAAAATTTTGGCAGCTAGCAAGGGACCAAGCAATAAATCAACTTAAGACTGATACGGCTATCTTATTATTTTTTGTAGAATATTATATACGGAATACTACTTGGCCAAAATTTTACACTTTTTTTTTCAAAATTAGCTCTTAGCGGATTTCACTTTTCAATTTTTGTTTAGAAAATTATGCTTACAAAAACTTGGCAAACTTGAAAGTTAAAAGAAAAAAAACGACAAATCATTAACATTCTAACACTGACATCAGGGCCGAGGCTTTGAAAACTAGTTTATTTGAAAAAGCGATTTCAGCTCCTTATCTCCTCAACGAGACGCTTTTCAAAATAAGAAAAATATTATTTTTCGTAATTGCTTTCACAACAATATTGACAAAATATTACAAATTGTCCTTTCAAATTACCTTTCTTCTGGTTCACAAATTTTCGTTTTTAGTTCATTCACCTCCCATCAGCGAGATTTCAATTAATCTAAACAAAAAAATGTTATTTTTGCCAATTCCAAAACATTTTGATTGAAATTACCCACAGCGTTTTTTGTCCCTTCATATGCTTACTTTGTAAAGACAGAGTTTTAATGAAGCTCATAAAATCATAGAAGCGTGTAATAAGGTAATAAAGAAAGTCACAACAAATGTTCCGCTTTTCACAGAGTCACGCTTTTCGGCTTTTCAAAAAAAAAAAAACCGCTCACCCAAACGCGCACAACTCATCTGCTTTCTATAACACTTAATCTTATTAGTAACGTGACATTACCCACAACAAAGTGGCAACAAATTAACTTTCAATTCGCAATTTCTCACACAAAAAAAAAGGAGTAGATTTTATTTTTTCAAATTAAAATCCCTAAAATTCCTCAATTCAAATCCTGCTGGTCGGGATCAAAAGGCCTAATTCAGGTTTGGGGTAATAATTGAGCTAAGCCCAAAATGAAAAATGAATTTTGCTGCCTAAATTCCACCTTTCGCAGCCTCCCCATCGCGTGTCATCTTCTGATCCGAAAAGTCTTGCAGAGAGATTTTGTGCTTACAGTAAATCTTGACTCGCTTCCAAAGTTCCTTTGAAAAAAAGCCATTCATTACGAGATGCAATCCCCAGGGCCTGCCCCACAATTTGTCAATTCATCTTCCTTTAAACCTGACTCAGATGCATTCTCTGAGGAAATTTCACTCCTTAGCTACGAAATTAAAATTAAGTTAAAAGTGATGAAGTGTCAGAGGGAGTGGTCCTGGTCCATGTCAATCAACAGACCCATTCCAAACATCAAGCACGTCACGTGCAAAGGGAAATTAATCAAGAAATGCTTAGGCTAAGCCATTTCAAGGAGAATCCCTTAGCTTAGAAAAAATTTAGAAAACGAGTGATTTTTTAGTAAAATTTTAAGTCAGGAAGAAATTCAAGGAAATTAATTTACAAAAAATAGTTTCATTTTTTCCAGCTAAGGAAAAGAGAAGAAACTTTATTTATGAAAAAATTTTCCAATAGGAAATGAGAAACTTTAGTTTAAACTAGGAAATCAATCGGAGAAATGTTATAAAATGAAGAATTTTATTTACAAGAAATTTTACAAACAAAATTGAGAATTTTTAGTTAGAGCTTTAGAGAGGGAAATTCTGGTTTAGATGTATAAAACGGGAAATTGTGGTCAAAACGAGTAGAAATGGGATAATTTAAGGTAAAAACCGGGAAATTTCAGCTTAGAAATTGAAGATGAAAAACTGAATTTTTTGGATAAGGTTAAGGTTAGGTTAAATCTAATTTTAGGTTTTTTTCTAAAGCCTTTTTAGACAGGGCAAAGACGAGTCGTTTGATAAATTAAAAGTTTTGAAATTAGAGGAAACTAAACCCCTTCTGTTTGTTAGAATGAAGATGAAAAATGATGTTAATACAATTTTTTTTTCTTGTGCCTGGGCATTTGAGACACTTTTCAAGTTCTTCCTGTTCAAATGGAGTTGACAGCTGGAAGTATTTAGGCTTTGGGAAGAAAAGCGATCCAAAAAGGAGAATTTACAGCGTTTCAGCGATGAGCTGCTTCTGGTCTTGAAGCAGAAGGAAGAAGGATGTTTTAAGTCTCGCTAGTGAAGGGTTCCCTTAGTTTTGAAGGGAGCTGAGTTAAGGGACGTTAAATGGACATAGAGAACCCTTTTGTATTTCCTAGACTTATTCAGACAGGATCATCCTCAAGGGGAACACGGTGGTCTTTCTCATGTCAAACATGATTCTAATTTTCAAATAATAGCAAAAAAAAACCCGTTCAAACAACACAATGTGGGAGGTTTTCTTTTTATGGACCTTATAATCATAACAGAGAAAGCATCCAGCTTAGTACTGCTTCTTAACCAGGAACAATACCGCCTGTTCTGCTACTTTGATACAGTAAAGCCAAGCTAAAGATTTACAAAAGTAAAAGGATTATCGTTCCAAAAGAGTCTGTCACGACAGAGAGATTTTTGTTACGATTTTGATGAGATGATTGCTCATCATCAAATTCCTCGTCTTCATGTCAAATACAAAGGTTTCGTGTCTCTTGATTTAAAAAAAAATGTGTTTTTTATAAAATATTGATGAAAAATTATCATGATGCTGAAAAATGATGCTGAAAAATGAAATTTTTTGCAAAAATTTTGTTGTTGTAAAGATGCTTAAAATTTTAGTTTTTGCAAAAACTGTGCAGATTTCTCTCACGCTTTTTCTTTTGACGTTTACGGCTGCAGCGTAAAAGAAAGAATCGTGAATTTGCAGAATTTGATCGTCATTTTTCACGTTTTCAGAGCGGCTGCGCGAAGTCCCTTGTATGTCAACTGTCAAATAATATTTATAGCCGAGGCTCAGGATCCGTGACAGATGAGAAGCTGAGGATTTTGTGTTAGAAATGAATTAGTAGTTTGTAAGTATGGCTAATGCAGATCCACACGCCAAGCCTTCTTCTGCAGAAGCGTATTCTGCCTTTCTTCAGCATTTTTTCCCCTCTGCTGCCTAACTACCCAAATCTTAATGGCCTCTCCTGTAGGAAACGTGTGAAGAAATTGAGCTTTAAGTCATTCGCACTTCTTAATTTGAAGCAGAAGCCGTTTGGCGCACAAGGGCAAAAAAAAAATCGCTGTATCGCTGTTTTTTTTTTGGAGAAAGTCCATTTTAATCTCTCCATGGCTGGCAAAAAAACAGACTAAATTTTATTTCTGGAAATAAGACAGACTAATAAAATGTGTAACATAATAAGACGCTTATTTCTGTGTAAGAAATAAAAGGGGCTAAACAGACGCGTGCATAACATTTTGTTTCACAGATCTCTCAAAGATTAAACCTCTCGTAAAAATTTTCAAGTATTTACACATTCTCTGTAGAATTTTTCCATTTGAAAAACCTTCACTTGAGCATCTATTAATAGCTCTCGTGATGACTGGAAGAAAAAAAAATCTAAAAATTTAGCCACTTTAGGAAAAACGCTTTTGAAGTAAAATTTTCAACGATTTTGTAATTTTGACAAATTTTTAGCATTTCCTTGAAAATAGAAATTAATTATAATTTAATGAAGATTTGTACATGATCCAAGAAATGAAATAATTTTTTTTTTTTATTGAAATTTCCACTCCCTGCAGGTGTAAAAACCAATGGGGCAGGGACTACATTAATTTTTTTTCTTCATAATTTTGACTTAATTAAATCAAATAACCACTACTGAAATAAAATATTGGAGAGATTGATACAAGAATTGATTTAAGGTTGATTGGTTGAATCGAAGGATTGATTTAAGATTGACGGATTCAATTGCCTAATTGATTTAATATTGATTGACTGACTTGAGTAATTTTTGTTTGAAATTGAAATTTTGATGCCCGGTTTTCGAAATTTGTGATGAATTGAGTGTTCCAAGTGGCAATTAATTTGGAAAAGCCGTTTTCCTTGAGCCCTTAATAAATTTTGGCTTTCTCCGCCACTTGAGAATTGAAGATCCCCGCCGCCTCGTGCGCCCTATATGAGTTTTCCATGCTGTTTTCATAATCGAAATCGGTTTGTTTGTAGAGATAACAAGGAGAAAGGCGAGAAATTACGTTTTCAAAAGGTTTCATTTCCCGCCCATCTTCAAACAACTCGAGGCGTCGGGAGGGTGGTGGTGAAAGTGGTGAAAGTGGTGCGTTTACATTGGGCGTTGGTGTGATTATTAGCTCAAAAGAAAGGGCGTCCTTCCACAAAATGAGCGCCCTATAAAACTTTGCCCTTTTGTTGTTCTTTCTTCTTCAGGACACTTTCCCTTAGCTATTCAAGGAGAAAGCTCAAGAACTTTCCCATTAGTTGTCCATTAGAAGGTGGCTTTGAGCCCTTAAGAAGAGGGAGCCCTTGAAGAAGTGACTGGAGAGAGCAGGAGGCCAAATTAACTTTCTCTCGCAAAATATTTGTCCAGGAACTTTCTCCTTCAAAATGCAATAACTTTCTCCATTTAGGCTTTGCATGGCGCACGGTTTTGAAGTTGAAAACCGTGCGCCGTGGGGAGGGGGCGCCATGATTGGCCTTATTGAAATATTATTCT
Source organism: Bilobella aurantiaca (assembly GCA_021029175.1). Lineage (NCBI taxonomy): Eukaryota > Metazoa > Arthropoda > Collembola > Poduromorpha > Neanuridae > Bilobella > Bilobella aurantiaca. The sequence goes on along the minus strand of VYYI01000123.1, from coordinate 22,516 downwards.
AGAGTTGGAAAGTTATAAACTTTGAACAGTTTATCTCATCATCGGTTTAGTAGCACTTTGGAAGTGGAAATAAAGTGGCGTTTTTTTAAAAGGGCGATTTACATTATTATTATTATTCTGGAGGCCTAAAATGTTGTCTTTGATAATATTGTTCTACACTCCTTCTGAGACGGCATATTCACTCAAAAGGCAAAAATAATAAACATTAGCGGTATTAAACTTTTATCGCATCTCTCATCCCTAATAAATGATTCAGTTCGGCAAAGGTCCCCGTCGCACTTTTCTTATTTGAATTTCCCTCTTTTTCTCAAAATTTTCGATGCTCCCGCCCTCGATGAAAAACGTAACATTATTTAGATTTAAACTGTGAAATTGAGAACATCGAAGAGTGAGGAAGAGTAACAGCTCAAACTTACAACTATGTTAAACCAAACATTAATGGTGAAATTTAGAAAAAAAATAGAAAAAGAAAAGCCTAGAAATTCTTCAACAAAAAAAAATAAAATAAATAAATAACACGAAATTAAACGAGTCAAAATGTACTGTTGAAAACGTGCGTAAGGAAGTAGCGGTACTCTCTATAGAAATCATAACATTTTCTCCAAAAGCCCATTTTTCATTAAAAAAAAATTATAATAAGAAAAAGTCATTGGGTTGATGCTGGGTAACCAGACAAGCATAACCTGTTGTTTTATACAGAAATGAAAAAACAAAACAAAATATTTTTCGATTTTTTTCGGATTTTAGGGTCACGTAGAAATAAGAGAGGAATCACACAACTTGACCTCTGACCATGACCCCAACAACATTACCGAAAACTGATTTAAGAAATTATCAAGCAGAAAATATAGAATAAATTAGTATTGTACTATCATGGACAGACGGACAGAGCGTTATCATGAAATTGCTTTTTAGGAAACGATTTGCAAAGGTTCCTTTTTTAGAAAAATGAGAAAGCATAAGAAAAGAAAAAAAGGCTCAAAGGGCCTTTTTGGTCAGTGATGCGTGCCAAGGGCCCTTTTTGCTTTATAATTGTCAAATCATTTGAAAGGTTATTTGAGCGTAATTTATAAGTGGAATTAGTTGAAGGGTTTGCTTACAATTACAAATTAGGTTACATGACCTTTGGTGAAGGAAAGGAAACACACTTTTCGTCTAAGTGAGTTTGTGTAGCTCAGCGGAAGCTTAACTTGACTTAAAGTTGAGGCTTTTCCTTCCAAATTCACTTCCCCCCTCCATTATGGAAAAGCTAATAATAATTCACAAGATCCAGCATCCAGGATGCTGGATGCTGGATGCTGCATCCGAGTCTCTGAGGAATGGGCAGGCGGGAGTTTTTGAAGGAAACCAACAATTTGTTCTCGTGAATCTTTGAATCCTGGACCCGAGAGAGCTCTCGTTGAAGTGGATCTGAGGCGTGTGGGAAAGTGACAAATGGTTATTTGGAGGAGCCCTTGGCTTAAACTCAAAATCGACAAGGGGCCCTTTCGACGAAATAAAGTGATAGAGGAGGGCTGGACGCATGAATGACTCCATTTTGCATTGTTACATCAAAGAAACGCTTTCTGGAACCACACAACGCTTTCCCATTGTCTCCACCACGCTTTCTTCAATAGACTCCACCACGCTTCATTCTCAAATGTCTCCACCACGCTTCCTTTTTTTCAAGGCGAAAAAAGCTTCTCGGATCACAAAAGGCTGGAAAAGCGATGGACTTAAATTCCTAAAGAAAATGAATAGACAATGGACTCCATTTACAGCTCATTTTGATGCTTTGAAAGCGACATTGATTCATTACGTAATTTCAAAATGTTACGATTACTTTTTGGATGTTTTAAAAAATGTGTCCTGATTTTTGAAAAAAAAAGTTGTTGTTTTTTCTAGTTTCTTTTACGATCTAGAATTATTTCGTGTTCGAAACATACTAAAATGCGGTTTGTAGAATTGATGTTTTTTTTTTTGAAACAGTGATTTTATAGTTTAGAAAATAACTGCAATAAACCAGAAAATGCAGAAAATGGACGCCAGATAAATTTTTTAAATTTCGCGTTCAAAATTTCAAAACCAAATATTAGATAATTTCAAATCCAAATTTGCGACACGAGTTTCATAGTGGTTCGATGCAAAATTGTGTGACTCTTTATTATATCATTTGTAAAATAATCGTTCGAAAAAAAAAAAACACATGTAGAACAGAGGTAAAAATTTAAAATTTAAAACGCACACTGCGAAATCCTTATGAAAAAAAAAAACGTATTGCAAACAATATGATATTAGCATCTAATATTTTGCTAAACTGAATAATCTCTATTATTTGGATCAGATCGCTTTTACACTCGGCTGTTTTAATTGGCTTTTAGCTAATAACTCGGTAACTAACTAATTATCTAATTAATAAATCACTACTAAATTGTCTTTAAGTTGTGTAGTATGATCTATAGGCTGAATTTCTAAATGCAAATTGATGGAGGGGCGGCGTGGCGGGGTCGGTTCCGTAGGGCTCCGAGTGCCTTGAGGACGAGGATCCCGTGGGAGACTCGAAACTAACGGGACTATTACTTTGAGTACTATTACGATTGGCGATACTTCCGGCGGGGCCACTGCTGTTGACATTGGCGTTCGAGGAGCCACCACCTGTCACCTCATGTTGTGCCTGATGAATTGCGTGTTGTTGTTGATGCTGCTCGTTGTTATTGTTATTATTGGCGGAGGACATGGGCGCTGAAAACCAAGACCCGCCGCGGCCGCCCAAGTAGCCGTGCTGCTCTGGTGATGGAGACATACCGTGACCGCCGTGACACTCTCCTGACATCATGCTCTCGTGACCCGAGTAGTGACAGTACGAAGAGCCGTTTCCCCCGCCATACATGGAATTGACTAAAGATCGACCCGGAAAGCTATAGGTTCCGCCGTGGTGGTAACCGAGAGGATCCATGTCACCGCGGCAGGACCCCGTGACCAAACTGTCGACACTAAAGGGCGTGACCTGGGAATGAAGGTGATGGTGATGATCGATGGTGGCTCCACTGACACCGAGACAATTAGCATGTGGATTGGGGCTGGTGGACACTGTGAGGGAGGACACGGACACGGTCGTCCCGCCAACGACCAAAACTTCAGTTTTCTCTGACCCGGAAGCGTCAAATCGCTGATGCGGCACGAACTTGCCAGCGATGCCGGTTGGCGTCGTGGACGAGGCTCGCGACGACGAGGTTGATGATCCAGAACTAAATTTCCCGGTGGGCGTGGCCACGGTGCCAGTGACCGTTCCGCCACTCCCACCCACGACATCCACCTTCATGTCAATGGGTTCAGCCTTGATGAGGGGCGATGAGCCGTTGCGATTTATGATATGAATGTTTCCTGAAGCTGAACCACCTCCGCCGCCATGGTGGCTCGAGTGAATTCCGAGGCGCTGTGGCGGGGGAAGGTGGTCCGAAGGTGAGAGGCTATTGGTCGTGTTAATGTTGATGACAATGTTGTTATTGTTAGAGTGGCCATGGTGGTGGTGGTGGTGGAGCGAGGGCGGGAAGGAGGACACGCCGCCATATTGCTGCTGTGACTTTGACCCAAGGGCTGAGTGGTGGGTCGCGTGGCGGGGCGAGAGGTCATTTGATGCGAGTAATTGGGAGTTAATTGAGAGGCGCTCATTCGCTGGATTTTGGGACTGATTGGTGGCGTAGGGACGCTTCGTCAAGGGCTCTTCCTTATCCTTCCCGGCATCTTTCTTCTTGAAGCGTCGTCGGCGCCTCAAATAGGACCCGTTGTCAAACATATTGTAGGAGTCAGGGTCAAGGGTCCAATAGCTCCCTTAAAGGACACAAAAAAACGAGAGAGAAAAGGATTAGAGTACTTTAAGGGTCTCAACCTCATATAAATCTTAAATGCCGACAAGACCATCTAAATTGTCGACGATTCTCTAATATAAGAAAATCATATTTTTTAAGTTTGGATGAGCCCTTAGAATTCTTATTTTAATGAATGTGCATTTACTAGCATTCTCTTCTACCATAAATTTTTGAATCAATTAACTTAAATTTTTAAGCATATTTTTTTTTTACGTTTTTGTAGCAATTTTTAAGATTGCATGAAAATATTTGTTTAGTTCTAAATTAACGTATCTTTTTTTTAGTTTAAATAACTGGTAATTTTGGTATGTTTTCATTCAATGGTACAACGCCATTTGAAATTTATTTTATAAAAAATTTGAATCAGCAAAAATTTAACAGTTCAGTTCGGTTTTGATGAATCGATGGATTTGATGGATTTGATGAATTCGATGATCGATTTTTTTTTAATTTTGACCAAATCACAACCGAAATTTTGGTTGATTCAAATTTTTAATAAAAAAAAATCAAACAGAGTTTTACCATTGAATGAAAGAAAGAAACACCAAAAAAAAAGATAGTTATTACTCGAAAAAAGATACTGAAAGAATAGGAGAGATGCTTCATCAAAAACACCAATTTCTCTTAAAATTTCAGTTCAAAATTCAAAAAATCATTTTTAAAAAGCACTTTTTTAAAACATGTTCTTCTACTAACCTTTCCCTGGCTTCTTGTCATCTCGAGCCACTTTGACGAAGCATTCGTTGAGGCTGAGATTGTGTCGTATTGAATTTTGCCATCCTTGCTTGTTTTCCCTATAATAAGGAAATCGGTCCATGATGAATTGGTAGATTCCGTTGAGCGTGATCTTCTTGTCATGGGCCCCTTGGATGGCCATGGCAATGAGGGCAATGTAGGAGTAAGGGGGCTTGACCATGTCCTTCGACGCTCCGGACTGCGTCGTTCCAGGGTAATGGGCCGCGGCGTAAGGGCCATAGCGACTCATCGCCGTGTACTGTTCGTAGGGGTAGGCCGAAGGGGTCATGCCAGCGGACATGGGCTGAAGGGCCTGTGAATATGAATTGGGATGCCTGTAGTAGGCGTTCTGGTCACCGAACAGTGTATGCATTGTTCGTTCACACAAAACGTCCATTGAGCGTAGCGTAACTGAAAATTTCGTCAAATTTGGCCGAATTCGAACAAAATATAGTTGGAAATTGCCCCTTTACAACTAATTGTGTCACTTTCACCTCAACTGTGCTTTCTCTTTAACTCTTTCCCAAATTCATGCAATCACAACTCTTTCCCAAATTGTGGAAATTGCAACTCTTTCCCCAAATGTTGGAATTACAATTCTCTCAAACTATTGAAATTGCAACTTTCACGTCAAGTATTCAATCAATCTCCCAAACTTTTCCAACAAGTTAAGTCACTTTCACCTCAAATTTTGTAAACTCAAATGTTTCGAATCAATATATGAAAATTCGAAAGCAAGTATTTGACAAAAGTTGTTTGTTTCTCTCAAAAGTTGACAAAAGTTGTTTTGTTCGTCAAAAGTTATTTTCTCTCAAAAGGTAACAAAAGTTGTTTTTCTTCTCTCAGAAGTTGTAAAGTCCACTTTACAGCGTAGGATTTGGAAAAATCGACTTTCTCCCACTTTCACTTTGGAGAAGAATTGAGATCAATGGTGTTGAAAATTGTTGAGTAGTTGAATTTGGCGGTGAAATGAGCCGGAACTAAAAAGGGCTCAGTTGTTGTGAATACAGCCACTTTTGAATAAGCGTTCCGTTGATAATGGAGGTGATTATTATTTTGTTTTCTTTTTGAAGTTGTGAAAACAAGAGAAGGTCCGAATTAAGCGAAGTTAACTCTGGGGAAAGATCAACAATGAAAAAAGGGTGTTGACTAAAGGAAAATATTGAGAGAGATCTTTTTCATCTCGCTCATCTCCCCCAGAATGTTATGAATGAATGGCTCTGTATTTTTCAGCCTCAGCCAACAAGGCCCTTTCGTCTCCCCAACCTCATCTTCCAAATGCATCTTGGGATGCTGTGCTGAGTAAACTATTTTTAGGCGGAAGATGCTGAGCGTTTGGATGCTGAAAGGACCGTTGGAGATAGGCTGCTACTGAGGCGGAAATTCCCAGCCTTCCTAGCCTCCCCTCGCCCAATCCCAACCCTCCGACCACAACTCCATTTCCATCGATCCAGATCGCGGCGGTGAACGGTTCGGGAGGCACGGCGCCGCTCGCCGCGGTGACAGCTTTCACCGTTCTCAAGCTCCGGGCGAGTCGACCTTATTTATTTCAGTGGAGAAACCGCATTTGGCATTACACAACTAAAAAGAAAACACAATTTTTTTTTCTCGAAGTTGTGGCAATTTGTGTGACATTTGTTCATTTTTAGGGAATGGGTTAGGTTTAAGTTAGGTTAGCCTAAACCTAACCTAAACCTAAACCTAATTGTTCTTTTAGAAATAGTTATAACCGAGGTTTAAAAAAATAAAATATTAATTTTAAATGTTTGCAATTAGAAAATTATTCAGAATGTAGGGAAAGCCTTTTTTTAGAAGAAGCGTTGAAAGTGTATTTGAACGTAAAACAATTCTAAAAGCATGGTAAATTGTATTTTTTTATATTTGACTACGCAGTAATAATAAAAAGAAACTTTCTCTACAAAAACTACTTTCTTCACAGAATGCAGTTGCTAAGATTTGTGATTTTTATTTATTTTATTTTAAATAAGTAAATATTAAAACTAATTGAGTGAAATTAATGAGTTGAACCTCGTTCAAACACACAAAATGTCTTTTTATTTAAGAATTGTAGAAGCTATACGCCATTTAAAAATCAGTTTGTTTTTCGTGAACATATTTATATTCTAAGAAATAAGTTGACCGTTGGGCTTTGTGGCAGCCCTGACTCTGCAGGCCTACTACCACCGAGTCCCAAATGCCAAAAAGGTTATCTCGGGTGGGATTCGCACCCACGCCCTTCTCCAATCCGGGGAGATGCTCTACCACTGAGCTACCGAGGCTTGTTGGCATTTGGACTCTCTTCTCTCTCCTATGTGCAGCTCGCTTCCTCAGGTCTCTGCCTGGTACTGCTACAGCTTGAATTGATTAATGTTAAATAGAGTTTTATTTTATAATTTTAATTTGAACTTTTTTTTTCTGCTACCACAGTATTATAATTATCTTAAAATCTAATACTTCTCTAGATTACAAATTATAATAAATTGTTTTAAAATTTCGAAATTTTTTAACTTAATGGCGTTTACGGTAAATTTTAAATTGAAACTTCACGCCTATCTTTTCAAAAATTATGTTCAAATTTTTTAATTTTTTGAATCTTGATACTAACTACTGTGGCAAACGTATGTGGTTATATGCGGAAAAGACGTTTTACCATTTTACACTGCTCTTTCCCCCCTTTTTTCTAAAGAAAAAAAAAGGAGATTAGCGACCCTTTCCCTTTTGAAAGACGCTGAAGTCCATTGAGCTACTTGAAATTGAGCAAACAAATTGAAGTATTCTACTTTCTAGCTCCGCACCCCATAAAATAACAATTCAATTCATATGATAAGTCCCCTGCAGAAGGCCCTATTAAATGGAGATGAACTTCCCTCGAACGAGATTCGATGATCCCTTCTTTATTCAGAGCCACAACCAAGTAGCTCAATTCAACGGAAGGGCCTCTTTCTCCCCCGGAAACCTCCAGGCTCAGCCAGAACACTCCCGGCACCAAATTCATCCCTATTGCATTGAGCCCCCCTTCAGACAAATTCTGTTGCCGCAAAATCAACAGAAGGGCAAATGCCGAGTCCCTAGGGACTTAGGGACCCTTTTGTTGCCTCAAACTAACTACCCCAAAAAATCAGCTCAAAAATTGAAAAGCGTTCATGAAACCAAAAACACTTGAGGACCAATTGACGCCTCTTCTGTTTAAAACGAACGAAATTGGTTTCATTGATTTTTAGAACATAACCTTCACGCCTAGCACTCAAGAAAGCTTTTCAAAATAATTAATTTGTAATTTTTTTTTTGTTTTTTAAAGTGTTTTTGTTCTCATTAAGCTAGTTTAAGACTGAAAAAGGTCACGGCGTGTCACAGGCAAAAAAAAAATTGAAATGAAATGTCATGCTTCACGTAAAAGTTCACAGCGGGGAGGTAAACGTCTCAGTGAAAGGGAAAAGATTTTTCAGATCCTTAACTTGAAAATAGATCAAATGTTCTTTTTTTTAAAGAATTTTTTTTTCTATTTGAAATTTTCTAAATTGTTAACATTTAGTTTTCTAGAAACGTCTAAACATCACATCTAGACATTTTCTAGATAATAGAAATCGTTTAAAAATATTAATGCAATGACATTTAAGCTAAGCATACTTTATTTAACCTTTGGTAATTTTTTTTTAAATTTCATTTCATTTCAAACAGTCTTATTTTTCCTGGACTTTCTCTTTTTGTAACCAAAATGAAAAATCCTCGATTTACACCATTTACACAGCCTTCGTGACTTTCTACAAGAAGAAATTGTATATAATATTCAAATATTTCTATAAATAATTTTTTTTGTTTTATTTGCCTGGCTTTACTTTATTGATTTCCCTCATGCGATTGATCTTGTACGAAATAAAACAAAGATGAATTTCCTCTGATAAAAATTCCAAGGGCCACTTAAGTGGGACGCGTTGTAATCAAAGATGTCCGGAGGCGTAAGGGCGCTTTTGATATGAGGCTCTCGTCGCCGCTTTCCAATTTTCCGGTTGGAAAAGCAATAGAAATTTGTGTGAAAAGAAGATTAGCGAGGCCTTTGAGTGCGGTTGGTGAAAGCATGAATATTTAGATGAAGGCTGACTCTGTTGCATAATGAAGTTACGATTGGAAGATCCCAAGCCAAAAACCCCTTCTGTTGACTTTGTCTGTTATGATATTGATATTGGAATCTTTTGTTGAGGCCCTTTCCTGTTAAGATGAATAAAAGGAGGGCCAATCTGTGGTGAACAGAGTGAAAGTTGCGGAAGAGAAAGTTGAAAAATTTGAATAACTTTAGGGTGACGACAAGAGACTATAAAGCCTTCAGAGTGAAAGTTGTGAAAATGAGTGAGTGAGTGAGTGAAAATGAGTGAATTGAGTGAAAGTGTGAAATTGAGAAAATTATGGCGAGTTGAGTGAAAGTTTGGAAATTCTGGAAATTTCAGTGAGTTGTGTGAAATTTTTTTAAATTGTGGTGAAATAGTGTGAAATTAAGAATAATTGGTTACAAGGATTGATTGAATAAGTGAAAATTAAGTTTTTTAATATAAATTGAAGTTTGTTAAGTGGATGAAGGGAGGCTGTAATTGGGAAGGAGTCGACGTTTTGTCACTTTCATAATGGGGAGGAAGGAAAATTCAATATTTTGTCCATGTGTCTCTGTTTACTTAAGACACCATCTTTATGGTCGCATCCACCATTTCCTCTTACTCACGCAAAATCCTTCCGAAACACTACTTATGGCCCTCCATCCTAAGAATTATGAGGCAGGACATAATTAAGTAGATCGCAAAACAAAAAAAAAACGAAAAAGTTACGAAACACCCCCGAAAATACAGCGTAGCTTTTGCTTGAGCGCTGGAAATAGCATCGCTTTCGTAAGTTCGCAGAAGAGGACAAAAATTTAATCTATGATTTCAAAAAAAATAACTACAGAATTTATGGATTTTCTTTTCATGATTTGCAAGGCGTGTCAATGTTTTTAGAGATTTTTATTCTTTATGATATTGATATTTTTTTGGCTCTACGTTTGCAATTGAAAATGTACAGTAAGAACTAATTAACATTAGAATTAAATCTTTTCTTTAAATTTTTTAGGTTAATTACATTTTATCAAATTAAGTTGAATTGGTCGAACTTACGCTAATTTGTGTTGCATCTTTTCATTTAAGTGGATGTAGGCTTTTTAATGCAAAGAAGTGGCCTTTGAAAAGCGTGTCGTCGATTTGTTTACTCGTGAATCCTAATCCCTTCAATTATTGAGGGTACTTTATTAAACGAGGTGTGAAAGTATCAACAGAGCTTAAGGGCTCCCTTTTACTTAACGAGGTCCCTTAGGTGCTATGTAGCGTGGGTGCTTCAACAATAACTCAAAATTTAGTTAAGCATTTTCCAATTCAATTCGAAGGAGGAGGGGGCGCATTAGCATGTTTAGTCGGAGGAGATATGATGTGTTTTTAAGCGTTTGTTTGAATTCAAAACAAGATTTGATCAGTTTCTCCACCCTTGTTTTAAATAAAAAATCTCCAAAGGAAAGCACACCCCTTGAAATAAAGACAACACTTAAATTCAAACAATATTCAAGAAAAGCCAAGCCCCTCCTAGAACAGTGGGATTTTCATATAATTTCCCAAAAATTCCAAAGCCAAAATTAGACTCATTTGGCTAATCTTAAACTAAATTTGTACTGTTCACTGGAAAAGTCGGACGCACTCACAAGAGCCTTCTATACTTAATATACAGTAATAAAGTGACATGTTTGAAGGAAGAGAAAGTTTAACAAAAAAAAAATCCAAAAATCCAATGATCAGTATATAGGAAAAACTTGAAATGTTTCAAACAAACTTTGACAAAAAAAAATCCGCTACGCACTAACGAACGATATAACGAGCCTTCCGTGATTAGTAAACAGGGAAAACTCGACATTTTTTGAAAAATAAAAATTGAGAAAATTTCAGCACGCGCTCACGATAGGAACCTTTCATAGTTAGTATACAGGAATAATTCGACATGTTCAAAGCAAAATTTCAGAAAACTGCGACAAGCACTCAAGGAAATAGTCTTCTATGATTGGTATTCTAGCAAAAAATTGACAATTCAAAAAAAAAAAGTAAAAAAAAAAATGAAGAAAAATTGAGAAAAATTTCCATTTCAGTTTTCAAATTGTCTAAAATCCCCGATTTGAATTTTCTAGTCATAAATTTGAGAAGAAGCAATCGGAAGGAAGGGGGCGTTTCGGTGTAAATTAACTTCAGGAATTCGTTTTTGAGTGTTGATTTTTGCGTCTGAGCTTAACATTTGCGTGACTTGAGGAAGACAGGAAGGGCTCTTGTCACTTGTTTTCGTGTCAAGTACTTAAGTACCTTCCTTCCAAACTGCCACCATGACCGCAAACTTGTGTCAACACAGCCCAACACTGCTCTCCATTGTCTCTCTATTTACACAACTCAGGCACGCCTCCTCCGCAAATGAATTAATTAGGACTCTGAGCAACTGAAGGATGTCACGCTTTGACAAATTCAAAACGCTTCCTCGACAGTGTCAAGACTGTTATGAGAATTTGTGACATAGCGTGGGACACTTGGGAAGGATCTCGTCAAAAGGAGCCGTTGACAATGACGTCAAGAAAGAGCATCTTGGACCTGTCAAAAAATCCCAACAACTCAGCGATTGATGAAAAGATCCATACGCCACGGAGAGGATCCTCAAAATGATGCTGGATGGGTACGAATGCTGCCAGTATAATTGTGCTGTCGTGTTAATCAACCACTGAGCGTCTTTTAGTGAGCACTTGAAAAGGAGCCCAGGCTGTTCCATATGCCGTTCAAAATCAAAAGATGAGAGTTTTAAGATTTGAAGAAAACGTTTTTTTAGCCATTACAAGCCCGTGGGAACGTCAATTTATTATGACAGATTTTTTTTTCTATAAATTGTATTTTTCATTTCAACAAGTCAGGAATCCAAGAATGATTTACTACTCAAAATAAACAAAGTGATACAGAGAGATCTACAGCATCATTTCCCTTAATGGAGCCTCATCTCACCAAATATCCACTTAGCAAGACTAATTACAAATTAATTAATTGGCAACTAATTAAGACATTTCTAAAGCAAATCAAAATATCAACTAAATAATCAACTGAAAGATCGATCCAATGTAAGATCCAAAAAAAAATGTTATAGTAAAACGCCATTTAAGAACATTCACTGTTAGTAAATCAACATTGTCCAAGGATCAGTGATACAAACAAACGAATGGCGTTGAGGACACACAACGTGACAAAAAAAAAAAAGAATTTTGCTGATTAAAAATTGACACTAATTATGCGAACTGTAGTTAATTAAATTTTCAATTGTAAATTTTCTAGCTTTCTCCGACATGCGTATTTGCGAGAAATCGCTGCTGGTCTTGCTTCTGTTGAGACTACTGTCACCGGAAGTGGTGAAAGCGCCCTCTGCGATGATCGGATTCGTTTTTGAAGGAATCGCTTTCCAGTGTGCTCCTCCCCGTAACCGGTTACCGTCACTTCGTGTCCTTTGCTCAAACTGCTGAAATCGAGTCCTGCGCCTCCGCCTCCGGAAGTTTCCGTTTTCAAACATGTCTGAATAATTAGGGTCAAGGGTCCAGTAGTTCCCTTTTCCGCTCTGACCCTTCTCTTTCGACACTTTGACAAAACAGGGATTGAGACTCAAATTGTGACGAATTGAATTCTGCCAACCTTGTCTATTTTGACAGAAGAAAGGAAAGCGCTCCATGATGTACTTGTAGATTCCATTCAGCGTCACCTTCCGCTCTGCTCCATTTTGAATAGCCATCACAATCAGCGCTATGTAGGAGTAGGGCGGTTTCTCGTCAACTTTCACCTGCAGCGACGGAGTGAAAGTGATGTGAAATTTCGGAAGTGAAAGTTGAGCGTCTTGAGCAACCCTTGGTCGGTAGGGTTGCATGATCTTGAACACAAAATTTACAAAAATTGCTCTTATTTTACAAAAAAACAACAACAACAAACAATTTGTTTGTTGTTTGTGTATTGTTTTGTTGCTTGTTTTTTAACGAAAAATGTAACAATTTTTAGCCTTTTACTCCACGTAATTGTTCCTTGGCACACGACAAGGCTTGGACTGAAGGAAGAAGCTGAAGACAAGATAGAAACTTTTTACAGATTTTTTTTGACGCTGTTTTTGCATAGTTTGTGTATCTTTGGATTGATATGTTTGTACACGGAGCCTTCCCATTGTTGTTCTTTCAGTGAAATGATGAGGAGCATAATTAGTGTCTTTGTTTGAGTAATTGGTGGTTTCAGCGCTGAGTTGATGGAAAATAAAACATTAGGAGGGTCTGTTGGAGCTCTGAAATCGCTGGAGCAGCGTCGCTTTCCAGTGTCCTTTTTGTGAAACGACTTTTTAGAATTTTTAAGACGTAAATAAGAAAACATTGGGAAGCATTATGCGATGAACGGGAAGATTATTAGGAGCGATGAGGGAGGCCACCTTCTGCTTCCACCACGCTTCCCAATATCAGTTTACCTAGCAAACAGCATTCAAAAAAACGTAAAAAAAAAAATCTTGTTTTACTTTTTTTTTTACTAAGGAAAGAAAGGCTGCCGACAGAAAAACACTTGTCTTTCTTCCTTTTTTTTGTTCTTTGTTAACTGCATCATCAAATTAAAACAACAGATCTGGGTGTTCGAAATCTATTTCTATTTCCTATTTAGAAAAGCGTTTTAAAACGCTTCCAAGAAGAAAAAAAGAGAATATGGCGAAACGGATGTTAACTTAAGTCTTAATTTGAAAACGTTAAATTTAATTGGCTTTTATGTTTTAATTTGTTTTGGAAGCACAAGTTTGGGGAATGGAATTGGCAGTTTAATATTAATAATACTTAAGTTAAAATATCTTAAAAGAAAAAAAAATACAATATTTTTTTTAAGTAATTTTAAGTACAGCGTCTGGTCCAAGTGTGACGGTGATTTAAACAATTTTTGTAACTTGGAATGAATTGGTAAAGATCACAAATCCAAATAATTAAGTCTAAAATAAGTGATTGGTAACTCTGCAAAAGAACAATATCCAATTTTATGGTTTAAATTGGATCTTCTGGATTGCGTAATTAAGCGTTTGGATTTTTCGTCATCAGCGTGATGTCAGCGTCTACCATATCTTTGACAAGGGCCTGAAAAAAATAGAATTGTAGAATTGTAAATTGTTGACAATTTTAGGCAATTCAATTCAGGTTTATTCTAAAATCAGTAGTGGTGGGTACTTACAAGGAACTTCATTTTTGGTTCCCATCCAAACGCCTTCTTAGCCTTTGTTGGGTCCCCTAGTAGAAAGTCCTAAATAAATTTGAAACAGAATTGATCAGCCAATCAGTGACAAGTTTAGTAGTTTAATACTGGAAGTACTTAAATACTGGAGAAGTATTTTAGCGTACCACTTCAGTAGGACGGAAGAACTTTTGATTGACTTTTACACGAACAATTCCAGAGCCCTCCTCTTTGCCAACTTCGTCAAGGCCACTCCCTTCCCAAACAATGCTTCTTCCAATGCATTTAAAAGCTTCTTCAACAAACTCCCGAGCACTGTGTGCCTCTCCAGTGGCAATCACAAAGTCTTCTGGTTCTTTTTGCTGGAGCATTAGCCACATAGCCTGGTGTACCAAAAACAACTTTTTTTTTAGAAACGTTTCTAATTAGTTAACTTGTAGTAATTAATTAGTTTGTGGTAATTAATTACCAATTACTTACCTCTACATAGTCTTTGGCATGTCCCCAGTCTCTCTTCGCATCCAAATTTCCGAGTTCAAAACTTTCTTGCTGACCAAGAAAAATTTTAGCTACGGACCGAGTGATTTTGCGGGTAACGAAATTTTCGCCTCTCCGTGGACTTTCGTGATTGAACAGAATGCCGTTACAGGCAAACATTCCATAGGCCTCTCGGTAGTTTACCACAGTCCAGAAGGCGAATAGTTTGGCACACCCTGGTAATTCATAACCAATTAATTAGTATGGTGATTAATGTGCTTAATCAGTAGTTGTATCACATCTTTACCATAAGGAGACCGTGGGTAGAACGGCGTCGTTTCCTTTTGAGGTATCTCCTGCACCTTTCCGTACAATTCAGAAGTACTCGCCTGGTAGTATTTCACGACCTTCTCCATGCCGCAGGTCCGAATCGCATCGAGAATTCGCAGAGTACCAACACCGTCCACTTCGGCAGTGTACTCACTCATGTCGAAAGAAATCTGAAACGCGAATCGTTTGATAAAAAACATTATCGCTCTGTACACTGTATGCAGTTCAGACAACTTTGGCCAAGGTTACCTGAACGTGACTCTGAGCTGCTAGGTTATAAATTTCGGTAGGACGGACTTGTGTTATGATTTTGACTAAGCAGCTGCTATCTGTCATGTCACCGTAGTGCAGCTTCATCTTCCCTTCGCGATGTGACCTCGGATCATCGTAGAGGTGAGCGATTCTGCCGGTATTAAAGCTTGACGACCGTCGAATGATACCGTGGACCGTGTAGCCGTGGTCCAGCAGAAGCTCTGCCAGGTACGAACCATCCTGCCTCACAACAATAAATTAATCAAACAGTTTACATCAACTTATTAATTGAATTACTTTGACCAGCGCCTACCTGTCCGGTTATGCCGGTAATTAATGCGATCTTGCTGCCGCAGCTTCCCGTTGTAGCATCCATCTTCTCCATCAGCGATTTCTTCTGTGCTTTTGGAACAAAATTTACGAATTGACAGATCGACTTTACCGAGTTAATTAGCGCTAAGCGGTATGGTATGACGTTATGTTCCAGTTATTGAACCTTTTATGATTACTAATTAGAATTGCCAACTCACCTGGAGCGTCTCTCGAGTAATAAATAAGAGGACACAAATGAGCAGATGGAGGCAGCTGGAGTAAGTACCTGTCGTTAATTGATTGATGATTAATTGATGTTCTGTCAAGTGTCAATTCTTTAGAAAACAGATCTAAAATAAATGTAAAATTGAACAATTTGAAAAAAAAAGCATAAACATAGGCTCTAAAAAGGATGTCGAAAAAATTCAATGACAATAACGTTGACTGTCGCCAATTATCAATTAACCGTTAACTTTAGTAATTTAATTAATGTCGCTTGAGGGCGACATTTTAATTGAAGAGCGACGGCGACATCGGTTACAAAAAGGCTACATTTTACGACATTTGTAATTTGAATTAAGATCTTTTAACACATGAGAAGCGTTGTTGCAGATGCCGATGTGTGGATCTCACGTGTGTTTATCACAAACGAAATCTGTCGTCTGTAGTAATTCGCTTGATTTATCACGTTTTTTAATTAGCTTGACATTTTGAGCGTGATTAATAAGGTCACGGAGGAGGTCAAGGGTCAGCCGTCCGTTCCGAAAGTTGAGTGACCAGTAATTAGCGATGGCGCTCAATTTATCAGGTCGGAAATTGTTACCGACGAGAGACGGCAATTTGAAGAGATTTGTGGAGGAGGTAATGAAAAAAAAACGATTGATTGATTAAACAAGCAATCGATTCGAGAGCAGAATCAGTGGGTCATTGTCAATTCTAATTAAGCAATTAGTCGATTTTTCAAGTTCGAGTATTTAGATATGTATCAATCAATTGATCATGCAATCAACTCCAATTAATCATGAAATTAATTGTTACAGTATCTGAGAGACAACGAGGAGCTGACGTTCATAAATATGGAGGAAATGACGACTGCAATTCAAAACATGAGCTATCGCTTCCAGAGGATGAAGCGACTGGACTTTGCTCGAATGCTGGAGAAAGGTGATTATGCTCATTTGAATCTTCCTAATTACTTAACCAATCATTTGTTAATTAATAATTAAATTAAGTCCAATTAACTTGAGTGTAACGGACTTGATTAACTTCCGCAGCGTATTTTGACTACTGCAACGAAAACAATATCGACTCCGCGAGAAACCGTCCTCGTCATCCGCCAAGCAATTCTCAGGATTCTGACAGTGACGTTGAAATACAGGTACCGAAGCGTTTTACTGATTCTACGTCTATACAGTTACTTTACCTAATTAACGCAATTTCAATTAACGCATGTAATGTGCAGGATCCGCCGCCCAAAGCGACAATGAACAATCAGCTGAAGGGGCTATACCAACAAAACAGACCCACCGTGGCACCGTTCGAAGGTCGAAATACAAATCCTAGCCAAAAATGTCTCCCGGTGGGAGTTGGTCGGGGTAGGTTCACTCACCAGGAGATGGAAACGAACAGGAAGATGCTGACACCGAAACCAATTACCCCAGCGTCTTCCAGCGTCATCAATCTGGAAGGTGATTCGCCAGGACTTTCAGTGTCGACTCAACCGATTCTATGTCACCGTGAACGGCGCGAAAGCGGTGGCTCCGAGAGTATGTTACGCGATGAGCAAATTGTGGACGACGACGAAGATGACCTTCAGATCATTGTCGAGTTTTCGACACATGACAACCAATCAACCTCTTCGAGATCACAAACTAGACCAATTTTAAATGCCTCTACCAGTTGTACCAAAGTTTCCTCAGTACCACCGAATGCTGCCAATACCGCTTCCTCCGTACCACCGAATGCTGCCAATACCAGACAATCAAAAGACCAAACTAATGCTCCTGATACGAACAAATCTACAGAAGAGGCCAAAATTGTTCAAGCACCGTCGAAACTAGCTAAGCAGCCGCCTACGGTCAAGACCGTGGCAGCGATCAAAACTGAAGGCGTGGACACGACAACACCCCCGCCACGAGCCGTCAAACGGAAATTGGAAGATGATGAAGTTTCCACTTCGAGTAAAGGTAGACCCAAGAGCTTCGAGGACAAATTGGGCAAATCCCGCAAGAGAGAGATCCAAGTTCAAAATTCAAATTACACTTTCAGCGATTTTGGAGGAAGTGAGAAATTGCTTGAGGTAAGTAATCGCTGCAAATGAATAATTTATTTAAGAAATAGTAAACGCTTGGACTATTTACCCGCGGCTGCTAACGAATAATTTTCATAATTCAGGAAATCTGCAAGTTACTGATGCACCTCAAACATCCGGAGATGTACAGAACGCTGGGAGTTATTCCACCGCGTGGATTTCTGTTGCACGGTCCGCCTGGAGTCGGTTCGTAAAAATTACATTTGACGTTATTAAAACACCGTGACCGTGTCTTTAGATTTTTACAACTGCTATGAATCGTTGTAGGAAAAACCCTGTTGGCTCAAGCGATTGCCGGGGAACTGAAACTGCCAATTCTAAAAATGGCCGCCACAGAGCTTATTTCAGGAATCTCTGGCGAATCAGAGAGTAACATTCGCGATGTATTTGAACAGGCTCTCAGCGTTGCTCCGTGCATCATTTTCATGGATGAAATTGATGCAATCACTCCAAAGCGCGAAAACGCTGGAAAGGAAATGGAGCGACGCATCGTAGCTCAATTATTATCATGCATCGATGGTTAGGTTACTTCAAAATTAGCTAAATATGAATCAAAACCGACAAAATAAAGTTTGTTAATTAAGTATAAATTAGTTAATTGGAATCACAACTAACATATTATGTTGTTTTTTCTTAGATTTGGTCTCAAAGCCCGGAGGCGATCAAGTTTTGCTTATAGGTGCCACGAGCAGAATCGAGGCCATTGACACTTCGTTGCGCCGTGCGGGACGCTTTGACCGTGAAATTTGCCTTGGCATCCCGAATGAGAGTGCTCGTGAAAAGATTCTGCGTGTCATTTCCAAGGCGCTCAAGCTCGAGGCCAATTTCGATTTCGGAATGCTGGCCAAGCTAACGCCGGGTTACGTTGGAGCGGATCTCCAGGCCCTTGTGCGTGAGGCCGCCGTTCAGGCCGTGACGCAAATTCTCAATGCAAAGGCGGTCAGGGACTCGGCACCTCCAACACCGTTGTCATCCGAAGTGAAGATGGATGTGGGTGGACCTGATGTCGATGTCATAACGATCGACGAATTGGAACTGGCCGAGATTCCAGCGGAAGTGGGCAGTGCGAGTGAGGTAACAACTTCCACGTTGCAGTTACATGCAAACACCGTGGTAGCGGTGCCGACACCGTGGCAGCAGCCAGTGGTGAGCTCGACGCAGTGGATCACCGCCACGGCCCCACTAACTGAACAAGAGTTGGCCAACTTCTGTATCACTTTCCATGATTTCGTCAAGGCGCACAAGCACGTTCAGCCGTCGGCCAAACGGGAAGGGTTCGCCACAGTGCCGGACACGACTTGGGCCGATATAGGGGCCCTTCAGGACATTCGTGATGAACTGCAAGTTTCGATTTTGGTAAGAAAAAAAATGGCGTTCTACCTGTTTATTTTAACACAAAAAGGCGTTCCAACGGTTTTTTTTTAGCACAAAAGGCGTTCCAATGGGATTTTAGAACGATTTTTAAACTTAGCCAATAATGTTGGTGTATGTTTCTAGGGCCCTGTGAAGTATTCTTCTGCTTTTGAGGCCCTTGGACTCAATGCTCCGGCTGGAGTGCTGCTGTGCGGTCCTCCAGGCTGTGGTACGTTTATATAAAAAAAAATATAGTTTTTTTTTTTTTTTCAAAATAAATTGTGATAAAAGAAATTAAAATATTGCAATTTTGCAGGAAAAACGCTTTTGGCCAAGGCCGTAGCGAATGAGGCGGGAATAAACTTTATTTCTGTTAAAGGCCCGGAGCTGCTCAACATGGTAATACATGGTTATGGATTTCTCATTTAAATGAATTATTTTCGGTTTGTGCTGATTTTTGTTGTAAGCAAAGAAAATCAAAATTATTTATTCATTTCCTTCCAGTACGTCGGAGAGAGTGAGAGAGCCGTACGACAGTGCTTTCAGCGTGCCAAGAATTCAGCCCCATGTGTCATATTTTTCGACGAATTGGACTCTCTCTGTCCGCGGCGCTCCGACGGAATCGAGGTGCGTGCTATTTATTTACTTCAAGGCAGAGTTGAAGCGCTGAATCGCTGATTTTTGTTTGACAGAGCGGTTCATCTAGTCGAGTTGTGAATCAGCTCCTGACGGAAATGGACGGAATGGAGAGTCGCCTTGGAGTGTTTGTGATGGGTGCTACCAACAGGCCGGACATCATTGATCCAGCGATTTTGCGTCCTGGAAGGCTGGACAAAGTTCTCTTCGTCAACCTACCGTCACCTTCTGAACGGGTGGATATCCTCAAAGCGGTTACAAAGGTAAGACGAAAAAACTTAGAATTGGAACACATTTTCTTAATTTTTTTAAAAAGATCAAAAAATTTAATTAAAAAAATTATATATAATTAAATTAAATTATAATTAAAAATATTCTTGTAGAATGGTACAATGCCGAAGTTTGCAGATGATGTTAAAATTGAAGATATTGGGCTGAGTGAGAAGTGTGAGAATTATACGGGTGCTGATTTGGCGTGTCTCGTTCGAGAGGCTGGAATCGCTGCATTTAGGGATCTGATTCTCGGCAACAATGTAGAAGCGCTTGATACTCAAATCGAGGATCTCAAAATTCATCTTCGTCATTTCGAACAAGCATTTATTAGAACCAAGCCTTCAGTCTCACAAAAGGTAACTTTAAATAATTTTAAATATTAAAGATATTTTAACTAGTTAAAGACTAATTATAATTAACTTTTACTAATTAAATATCATTTAAAATTTTGACTAAACCTGAATTGTAATTAATTTAGGATCGAGCTAAGTACGAGAAGATGAAGGAGATGCACTCTATTTTAGCTACACAGTGAGCACGATGAAGGCAATTGCCCATTCTCGGCGGAATTCTACTGTAAACTTTTAAGCTAATTTTTGACGTTACTGGACAAAATGGCACTTTTTGAAAAACTTTAATTGCCTACTCTGTTACTTGCATTTAGAAACTTTAAATACCACTTTTAATTAATGGCTAAGTAATTAAAAAAAGGTTAATTTAACTATTTTTGTGAGGTTAACTTCATAGCTTTGTTTTTATACACTTGTTAATTATTCAAATCCTGGTAATAAAAGCGGAAATACACTAATGTACTTAATTTAACTTAAGCAAGTAATTTGAACAAAATAATTTAATTTAATTAATTAAAGTTAATTGCACTAGGCTTCGAAACATGACGAGCCACCACTTGAATAGCGTCCCACGTTTCGAGAGCAGTTGGAGTGATCTGTGAGGCCGGTAGCATAAAACCTAGGGAGTCACCATATTAATTTTCATTAATTAGGATTAAGTTCAATTAAGTATCATTTACTTAATTAATTTAACTACAATTAAGCTCACCATTAAAACCAGTGTCGCGCAACTCTATTGTGTATGAGTACTTGATACCGACGCTTTTAGCCCAATCGTCGCTTCCGCCTGCTGCGGCGTAGAGGACATTGGTTGAACTGCCAACTTCATACGCAGTGCCGTATCGCTTCTTCAGCGCTGCCACGGCGGCCCTTGCCAGTAAATCCTTTAAAACGGTTTTTTTTTAATTTAAAAAACTTGAAATATTTTAGAACAAAGATTTAGAAATAATTGCCGAGGTCACTTACGAGGTCCCTCCAGTCCTCCGGGAGTTCGGAGGCGTATCCCCAGGGGTAGACAAAAACCTGTGTCATTTTGCCCCATAAATTGGGATTAATTAGCAACTTCATTAATTGCATGATTAATTAGCAGCGTAATTAGTTGAACAATTACTTAATTACCTGAGAGTAAGAGTGAAGGGTGATGTAGGCTTGGAGGTTGTGTGTGGCCAAAATGTAGTCTCTTACGGCCCTGCTTTCCGGTTCGCTGAAGGCTGCTGGCCTAAAATTAAGAAAAATTAAATGTATAGAAACGTAAAGATATTAACCAGTTTTCTTTAAAAAAATATTTACAAAAATTGTCTTTTAAAAAAAAAAGCAAGCTTTCTTTGAAAAAAAGAACTTTCTTTAAAAAATAGCTTTCTTTAAAAACAAGCTTTCTTTAAAAAAAGCTTTCTTTAAAAACAAACTTTCTTTAAAAACAAGCTTTCTTTAAAAACAAGCTTTCTTTAAAAACAAGCTTTATTTTTGTAACCCTCTGTATATTTCAAGGCACGGATCAGAACTCGTTCCAGCTCCGCCATATTTGTAGCCGAAATTTCTGTTTGCGTCGACGCCGCTGCAGCCTCCGCGCGATGCATTGGATCGCGTCTTTCTCCACATACGGTCATACGTCCACGTGTAGTCGTAGCCCTTAAAATATCATATTAACATGTATTTCTTAATTAAAATAAATTGTTGTAATTAATTAATTGTGATTTATTGTTACAACTTAAGGTAAAAGCTATTATGTAACTGTACAAGATCATTTAAAGCTAGATTAAATTATTCTTATTTTTAATTGGCGTGCAACTTACAAAAAAAAATCTCGATTGGAATATTTTTCCTGAGAAAGAAAAGAAAATTTCTCGATACGTTATTTAAAAGTAACGGAATTGGAAAGTATCGCAATACTATTTTTTAGAAAAACGTTTTAAAATTATTTGAAAAATTTCAAAAATTTCAAATTTCAATTATGGCTAAGGATGCTTACGTCTGGATTGAGAACGGGAAGAATGTAGAAATCTACTTTGCTAAGGAAGTCCTTGTAATTTGACGAATTTGTGACCAATTGATTGATGATGAAGGTAGCAACGGCAGGTGAGATCCACTCTCGTGCGTGAATTCCAGCGTCAATCCAAATTCCAGGCCTTTCTCCAGCACTTTCTCCAGAACGCGTAGAAATCTTGATCAATTTCAGAACCCTTCCCTCACTGCTCTTCCCGATTATTTCACTGGAACAGATCGCTGGATACTTTGCAACTAGTTTATCCAGCCAGTTCGAAATCTAGAAAAATTTAATTCTAAAAATTGAAAATTTTGAAAAATCTTTCATTGTAAAAAAAAAAAAATTAGAAAAAAAAACGCCTTTACTGAATCAAAGCGATGATAGTTTTTCCA
>VYYI01000122.1:0-49134 GCA_021029175.1 Bilobella aurantiaca | reverse complement strand
GTAATAGTCCCATGTAAAAGTTTTTAATTTTCCATGAGACATGTTTATGAAGTAGCGTAATAGCTACTTTAGGGGAATGTTCTGTCCGTCCGTCCGCTTGCGCGATAACTTTTTTTCAAGTCAGTGATTGCAGCTATAAATGTTAGGGGTCATCGGTCATATAACCACCGCCGAAATCCGAAAAATCATATTTTCGATTTTGTTTCACATGAAATAGTTTTTACATAATTCACTTAAGTATGTTGGTAGCAGTACAATACGCTACATAAGTCACGTGCGTTTGCAATGGTTTATTTCGACTTGCATCAACACACCATGTAATTCAATTTGTGTGTAATTTATTAACCGGACTTAAGTGATTACTTGTAAGTAACTTATTCTCATGATTAATTTGTTCATTTTTTTTATATAATAAATAACTTTACATTATAACTTTCCAGGTTTTTCCTAATATTAGTTACTGTTTTCTCAATTTCAATAAACAATTGCAATTGCAATTTTCGTACTTCCGATTAAATAACGATTCTAATGTAAAAATAATGGTTACAACTCTTAAAAACTATAAGTTTAGCGGGCTTAAGTTTTTTGAAATTTAAGTCTTTATGTTATATTGCGTATGATTGTGTAAGATCAGTACCATGCTATTTATTAACCGGACTTAAGTGATTACTTGTAAGTAACTTATTCTCATGATTAATTTGTTCATTTTTTTTATATAATAAATAACTTTACATTATAACTTTCCTGGTTTTTCCTAATATTAGTTACTGTTTTCTCAATGAATTTCAATAAACAATTTCAATTGCAGTTTTCGTACTTCCGATTAAATAACGACTCTAATGTAAAAATATTGGTTACAACTCTTAAAAACTATAAGTTTAGCGGGCTTAAGTTTTTTGAAATTTAAGTCTTTATGTTATATTGCGTATGATTGTGTAAGATCAGTACCATGCAGTTTTTGAGATTTGAAGCAAGGAAATTCAAAATGAGCAGTATAACCATTTTAAGTCTACACATTTTGTTTGCCTTTTGTTTTTGTTTTGAACTACCACCTGTTGCATGAGTACACATGAATTTACTTTTTAGTTCTAGTTGTCTTTTTACACGGAATACTGTATTTTGGTATCGACTCTACAATTAAAAACAATAATTTTGTTTAACTCGACGTCGAGGTGAAACAGTTTATTTAAGTAATCTTGTTTCGAAAGTAGTTAACTAACAAGTTAATTCACAAGTGGAATGTCAACACAACACAAACAACAGCGTTATTTGTAAACTGTGTAAACAGTATGAAGCTATGCTCAAGGTAATTGGTTCCGTATGTTCCGTTTGTTAAATGGAAAATGTTAAAGTTGTTGTTAAATGTAAATACTAAATGACGATGTTTGTAATGCATTGATATCGCTTTCTGAATTACCAAAATACCAAAATCAGCAACAAGAAAGAAGTAATAAACGGCATGTTTAACAAAACCGCTTTCATGTTTAATATGAAACTTTTTTATGCTCAGTTCATTCAGAATACAACTAAATAAGTTCAATGTATTTTGTTAATTTACAGTTTCCAACTACATCTCGAGTGAGGCATGTCTTTGGGCCTTTACTTCAAAATACCAAGTTGTGTGGCAACAATCTGGGGAGAATAATTTGCTTCATTATTGCTTAACAACGTTAATCGTCTTCACGAACTTTTTTTAAATTGTTACACAATTTCGCCCATCATATACTTTGCAGGTATATTTACAACAATTTTTAAATACCTATATAACGCAAAGTCCCTAATACTTTTATACTCATAAGCTAATATTATTACTACTAGTAAATAGTTTCTGGAAGGTCGGAAGTGACGTTGCGGATGAGGATAACCCAAAAGAAGAAAATTACAAGAACTATACACACATGCAAATATCAACAAGTGAATCAGAAAGGTTACGCTGTTACATCATAACAACAATTGAGACAACTATACAACCATGCCACCTCACTAATTTGGTTTTAGGTAATAATATTGTTATACTATAAATTCTAAATGGATATTTTAGTTATTAGTTTTTTTGATATTTAAGTTGTACTTGCGTTGGAGTTTTCTCTGATTCACTGTTCACTGGTGGTTGTAAAAGTTGCACTAGTGGGTTCAAAAGCTAAACATGACCGCCTCAGGGCGAGAAGTGTATTTTATTCAATATTCCAATATTCCAATATCACAGCGTGAACTGGCAAAATTTAAAAATTTACCCAGTCAACTTTATATCAGGCAAATTAGTTCTTTTTCTAGTCGTCAGTCAAGCCAATATAAGTCAAATATAAGCTACGTTGACAAATTTTAAATTTGGAAAATCAAATAGAACTTAAAATCAGCAAACCAAGGTCATGTGGAATTTAAGAAATTTATGACTACACCAATCCTATTCATAAACGGTTCCATGGCTTACGTGTGTATAGTACCACAAGTCCGGCGGATGCTGTGTTTGTCCTGTGGCTCACAGGCCACAGATTACAAATTGACCATTTGGCAATAAAGACACTGCACGTGACCCATCTGTATTGGCCAATTTGGCCCTTCTTGTTACTTTAGGCCACTTAACAAGAAATGGTGCAAGTATTAGTTCAGAGTACTTAATGCTGACAGGATAGATGCAGTTATCCGCAGTTGTAATAATAACATTTTTCGTTCCGTTGTATTTAATAGTACATTTAATTATTTAATTGTTGATTGCTGGTTTTGGTGGACGAGAAAGAATGGATCCGCTTCAGCTAATTGTAAGGTCTCATTGATAATTGGCAAATTAAAATACAAGTTTAGCTTTGACTTATCATGAGATAAGTTACACTTTTTGCCAGTTGCAAATTTTATAGGACATGATTTTCCAGTCAAAGAAAGCAGGATTCAATTGGTTAAATCTCCAATATCTCTGCGTTTCTTTCAAAATCAAGTTTCCAATCATCAATTGGCATGAAGGGATGTGTGTTTTCTTCAGCAAAAAAAAATTTTCCTTGTGATCTCGGTAATCATCTTCAAAGTAGTTAAATTGTGACTGAAGTTGTCCAATAGCCTTGCGATTGAAATTAAATTGTTTTGCCAATTGTTCGAGTTCTTTCTTTTTTTCTTTGAATAATTCTTCTAGTGATGAGATTCTGAAATGAGCAGTGCTAGCTGTAATTTGTGCAGAAATTCCCAAGCCAGCAGACACAGCTATAACTCCTGTTATAACCCAATAATAGCGAGAAAAACAGCTAGTTTTTGACGAACAGAAATTTCAGTGAGGGCACATTTCGTCAATTTTCTTTAGAAAATAGCTTTCATAAAATTCATCACAACGACTTTGAACTTGTTTTAATAAATCCGGATGAACGCTCTCAAGGGTCAAAAGTCCACAGGGTGACTGGAACTTTATCATTAAATTGACTATCAATTAAATTTAACTGTCCTGAGGTGATAGGAGTTGAGCTTGGTCTCCAAATAAAATAGTGATCATAGTGATCATTTATCCGATTTCCAAAAGTTAAAATTGGAATAAAATTCCAACTAGCAAAAACAAAAGAAAGAGAAGCGCAATAGAAAGCGGAAGTCTTTTCCCCGCTTTCTTTTGTTTGGATCTTCCATTATTGCTTGGTTGATTTTGATGACTATCATAAATTCCCATCTTAGTAAAGTGCTTTAATTTGAAGGAGAAGTTTTGTCAAAATATCAGCGGCTTGTTTTTGAGTCGGAATATAATTTACTATATTATTACTATTACTATTATTATTACTATATTTACAAATTTATTATAATTCCATCTTGGACCATTTCGGGTATAATGATAACGGACATCAATATGATTTGTGCGTTTATGAAATTCAGAGCTGGAGGATAATCTTATAGCACTCCCATTGTCCATATAAATTGACGTTGGTTTGGTTAAAAGCAAAATTTAATTCAGCAAGATGGCGGCGTAGCCAAACAGCTTCTCTTGCAGCAGACGGTAAAGCGATATATTCCGCCTCTGTAGAAGAGATTGGTTGCTTTTGGCTGCACAAAGTCAACAAACTTTCTCCCAAAAAATGCATAACCGGTAGTTGACTTTCTCTCAATTTCGTCAGTGGCGTAATCAGTGTCACAATATCCATTATCAAGGATTTAAATTACATTGTTTCTTGATATGAGTACTTGCATTTTTAGTGGCTAGAAGGTAGCGTAAAATCTTCTTGGCGGCTTTTCAGTGAGTTTGATCATAACAATTTGTGCATTGAGAGACGCGCCACTGTAAATGAAATGTCTGGTCTTCTCACTTGAGATATAAACAGAAGACCTCCAATTCAAATTTGAAATTGATATTTCGTTTCGCAAAAATTGATTACAAGGAGTTCCACATTCGGTTGCATAGGAACTACAAGAGAAATCTTGAGTTGTAATGTAATGTCATCATCAATTGCTTTCACTTTTGGAGAAAATAAGGTCAAGTCATCTACGTAAATTGCTATGTAAATGATTTTCTCCAAAATGAAACCAACAAAGACACATAGATCACATGAAGTTGGTTTTAGCTTAAGCTCATTAAAGGTATCAGTCTATTTCTTATTCCAGCATCTTGGGGACTGTTTAAGTCCGTATAAGCTCTTTTTTAAAAGACAGACTTCATCCTTTCCAGTTGAAAATCCTTGTGGTTGATGCATGTAAATAATCTCATTTAAATTTCCGTGTAAACATGCTGTAGTAAAATTGCACTTTTTAACGAAGCAGTTTCGAGTCACAGCAATTGTAAAAAGTATACGAAGTGACTCGTAACGGCAGACAGAATAGTATGTTTCTTCATAATCTATGCTATATTCTTGATTGAAGCCTTTTATTACAAGTCGCCTTTTGTGAATTGAAGAATTGATGAATTGAATGATCAGAATTTCGTTTAATTTTAAATACCCATCGGGAATTCAAAATTTTCTGATTAGGCGGCGTAGGTTCTAGAGTCCAAGTTCCATTCAAATTGTGGCTTTCAATCTCACTTTTCATAGCAGAAATTCATCTTTCAGCGTCTGGTGCGGTCATTGCTTCATTATATTTTTGAGAATTTCTTCGATTTTAACAGTATCTTCTGAATCATCATCTTAAGGAGGATCTTGAGTTAAAGAAGACTCATCATTTTCAGAAGGGAACTATGAAGAGCATTCATAGCCAACAATTATAAACTTTCTTCCTTTAGCTCTCCAAGTAGTACGCTTAGTATCAGGAATATAGTCGTTATATCCAGAAAATTTTAATCCAAGAATTTCCGGTTTTTCTTAAAAAATTCGTTAATAAGCAGTTAATTCACCGCTTTGTTTATCTAAATCAAATACAAATGTAGAAGTTGCTTCAGCCCATAAGGATTGGGGTACATGAAATCTATCCGTCAGTACTTGAATACTTGGAAGCAGGTACTTAATTTTTCGATGTAGAAGCATGAGAATTTTAACTATTGTTCTTAGGAAGAGAATCAATTGATTTGACATCATACGCCATTGCCTGTTTGAGCTTGTATTTTCCATGCCAATGACCCATCGTTTGCAAAACCCACAGCGTGAGTTTTTTTTTTAATTCATCAATTGAAGGCTTAGCAGTATTCTTAGGTTATTTGTTAAACTGTGATTTGTTATTTGTGAATTTTTGTTAAAGTGTGCCGCTTGCATCAGAATGCATACTTTTCAATTTGTCAAACAAATCCTTGGAAGTTTTCAATTAAAAAAATGGTTCGTATTTACCGCGGTTAACGTTGGAATGATAATCGCCATTGCTTGGTTATCCTTTTTGTCTCAAGAATCCGCATCAGCAACGTAATCCCAGAGCTCAGCAGCTTTAAAAATCAGTATAATTTGAAGCCTCCATTGCTCATAGTTATTTTCACTCCGTTTTACAACGTGAGTTGTATCAATTTTTTGAACAAGTGCTGTCATTGTGTTTAACAGAACACAGAAACAGTCAATTACCCCAAAAACAGTTCAAGAATAATGTGAATTTAGGAACAATTAAAAAAAAACGTCAGATTCAGGTTCAGAATGGTAATTGTCCTTGAAGCACTAACAAGTATGAGCAGATATGCTTTCACTTTTTCAAATAATTTTAAAATCTTCAGAACAGTAGCATTCCACTTTTTGACTTATATGAGTAATTGATTAGTGACTTAAAATATCAGAAATCAATACGCTCAGACAAATTATCAAGTAAAAAACAATTGCTTGATTCTTTAACTGACTTAACTTCACTCGTCCTACCATGTAATGAATAGTGAGTAGACGGATGTTCAAATTGAATTGTGTTTAAGTCGAGTGAATCACTTTATTTAGAGAAATTTAACATAAACAATAAACAAGTTAAAATTTATGACATTTTTCAAAGTCCTATTAAGGGATTTAAGTCCAAGGTCAAGATTAGATGACTTCTATTTTCCCAACAAGAACAGAAAAATAAATTTTCACAATAGATGGTAGAATTTAAATTATTTCCTTACGGCATTCCAACTAGAAAAGGAAAATGGAAGGTGAAGAAAAGCAAAAATTGATTAAAAATCCTTAGTACCTACTATGAATTCCCTTAGGAACAATCCAAGTATCCGGTTCCTGATTAAGTTTACTTGAAGCGACGGACTGGTAGACATCAATTCCGTTGTCGGCACATAGGTTGTACCAAGACTGAAAGACTCCTGGTGTTAAAATTTCAGAGACGTCCCCTTCCCAACACCCCATGAATAAGAATCGAGATCTCTCATTGGCAGATTCGTATATTCCGCAACTATGCAAAAAAAAGTACTGCCCTTCAGCAGACTAAAAAAATACCGATTTCTCCGATTTCGGCAAAAGAAAAAACTACAGAAGTGAATGAAAGTGCACTTTACCGAAAGAAGTTAATGGAATAAGAAATGTGCAGAGGTTGAAGGATGTGAGAAGGATCACTTTCTACAATTTCCTTTGTGTCGTGAATTGGGGATTCCCAACTGTTGACCAAGTCAAATACAAAATGAATCATGATTCAATAGGATATATTTAAAGACATCTGAAAAACAATGGTGACTAAACTCAAATAACACATCAAAATGGAAAGAATTCCTTATAATAGCAAAGGAATATTAAATTCAAAGCACACCAATATTTCCGACTTCTGAAAATTTATTCGAATTAGATAAATTTAGCCACTAATAACAGTTTCGCAAATACGCATAGATAAAAAGGGGGGTTGGAGAAGGGGTAACAAGAACAGGTGACTTATCAAAAGGAACACCATCCATGAGAAAGTTAGCCTTATAAATAGGATGCACGTCAGTACGAGAAGTCTTAAGATGCGGTTGTTGGGCTTTAGTCTTACAAAAATTACGATAACTATCAAGGGTAAAACCACTTTCAAAAAGAGTGTGAACAAAATTGTACATCTAAAAGATAAACATTAGCATCAAAATACATGGCGTTTCATCCAAATCCATCTAGCACTTCAAAACCATAAGAGTGAACAGAAAATCGATGTTCACCCAATAAGTCGTCAAAATTCAAAACATCATACCCATATTGTAAAGCATGGGTAGGCACATCCTCAGTGTTGCCATTTAAGACTGAATGATCTCCATGATAGCGAGCTTGTATATACGCCTTGACTCTATAATCACTAAGAAAACGAGTTAAACAATGGTCAAGAAAAACAAGGATTTTTTGACAATTAGTAGTTGAAAAGGTGATTTCATCCCAGTCCAGCTCATTCCGTTCAAGTATCGGCAATGAAGCTGATAATGATGGGGGTGATATTTTTAAATCCTTAAAAGTAACATAAGGAAAACGTAAATTGTTTGCTCTTTGTAATAAAAAAAATAACAAACTCCATAACATTGTTCCTTGTTGGGCAAAGTAAAATCAATACCCGACATATCTTGCATCCTACTTAAAAGGTTTGCAATTGAACACGGATTTTCGGAAGGACGTCCCACCGTATTCGGGCCCCGGATCCAGGGATTGAGATTCCAACTTTTGGAGACTCAACGCCAACAGCGGCAAATTCTCGACCAAATGACTGATCTGGTGCAATTCTTCTGCCATGATGGCACGGGCGAGCAGGCGGCCAAGATGGATCATGGTTAGTGCATCTGCTCTTCTAGCTTTACTAGGTTATGGAATTGAGTTTTACTTTAGAGATAGAGACCAATAAACCTTACCTTAAACAAGTAGGAGAGACGACAGCTTTTTTACAGTTCTATACTAGTTAACTGTGACTGTCAATCGAAAATCACTTTGAATTTGAATAAATAAATATTTCAAAAAAATGTATATGAGTATGATTATAAAAAAAGATAAATAATTTAAAAATCTTTGAACTTATATATAAAAATAAAATATAAAAATGATTGAGTTTAAGTAAAAATGATCTAGTTCATTAAACTCTTTTAATATATTATCATATGGGATTGCTTCATAAATATATAATGTCTGTAAGGAAAAAATCCAGCCAGCTACTATCCGCCTCCAAAACAACAGGCTCAACAGTATGTAGCAGAGGTCCTCGGCCCGCGGGTTGTCGTCCAAGGGGTCGATAACGTGCCTGGCGTAGTCGTCGATGTCGAGGTTGAAGTGATCTCAAAGCATGCCTATGTGTCCAAGGGGCCCACTTCGAATATCGCCTTTTTAACAGACCCCTTAATAGCACAAAATGAATTACCAAGTCGACGGAGATTGAACCGAAAAACGTAATACGAACAGCCCTTTGCAACGCAAGGGTCCCAATCAAGGTACGGAGTTCAGAATGAAACCAAATAATAAGCCAAGATTATTTTTAAAATGATTTGTAAATTAGAAATTAATTATTTAAGCATCAATGAGCCTATTTACCGGGCTCTTTCACTCATACATAAAAGTATGCAATGGTCGTTAAGCGACCGAAATAAAAGGCGCTGAAGGCGAACGAGTACGTCGTTACGGGACGTACGACTTTTAATTGCGTCGTAAATCCATAGACAAAAATACAAATATATATATATATATACAATTAGTGTCGATACGTTACCAGACGGTGAGATGGTTAGAGCTTTTTTTGTAGTAGAGTACATAAAGTGTACTTGTCTGTACTCTAATGGAATAAGTGTCAAAAGGAACACTACTCGGCGAGGTAGAGGTCACTTCCGGTCGGGCGTAAATCCTGGAGAATGCTGGAGAAGTGTTTCACCGAATAGCGAATGCCCTAATGGGCATGACATGAATGATTCGCATTTGTGGAGCTAATGATCTTTGCTGGCACATTTCGCACACTATCGAGTGCTGATGAGCAGACTGTGACTTTTTTCCGGTGTTCAAATATGCTTGAGCTTTGAAGGAATATTGCGAAAATCGATTGGCCTTCCTCTCTCCTTTGCTTCATTCGCTGGTAGCCTTGGGAGCGGAAATTGATTGCAGTCCACGGAGGTAGTCCTCCAAGAAGTCCTTCACGTCTGAGAGTTTAGGCACCTCAGTGCTCTTGATCGTCTTGGTTAATTCCCACTGGATTTCTGAAGGTAGGCGATCAATGATGATAACGACTATAATATCATTCCAGTGCTCGAATGGAACCTTAAGAGCTGAGAGTGACCTGCAAGACTCATTAAAAGTATTAAGGAGGTTCCTTAACTGAGGTGAGCTCTCACCTGACATGGACATTAAAATTTTGGAGCTTAGTAATGATTGTGAAAATGATTTCGCGCTTGTTTTCGTATCTAGACTTGAAGCCATTAGGATCATAAAATCCTTCTGCCATAGTACCATGAAAACCTTCGACCATGGGGCAATATGCGAATTTTAACGATTACTATGGTCCAGGAATGGCTTACACCCCTAATCATCCGAAGCCTCTTTAAAATTACTGTTTGTGTTTTCAAAGTTTTTGAATACCTTCCGCGTCACCTTTCAGCTTAGGTTTGATATACCCGTGCTTTTCGCCATCGGTTAGGTCAGGATATTATTAGCGAGGAAAGTAACTTTCGCTTGACAAGTCATCATAGTTAAGGACGATGGTACCAACTTGCCAGGGAGTACTGCATTGCAATTCCAGAGCCGGAAATGGAGGACTGGGACTATCCTTTGCAAGTCCCTAATTAAGATTTTCAAACATTAATAATAATTCATTTAAAATTTCAATTTCAAGCTCCGCCCCCTCCACGTCCAAACTGAAGTAGTTCACCGTGGTGACGTTGAGTGCTGCGATGATTGAGAATGCTGGAAAGCATTCGACGTAGCCAGCAGAAATGAACTTATCCTTCCGCTTTTCATTGTAATTCCGCATCCCGTCATTGGAGGGATTTTTTCCAAGCGCCGAATACTGGATCATGCCCGCAGAAAGCTCTCCCGGATGATGCGTAAACTTTACCTATATTTAAAAGAAATTGAAATTAAATAATTAAAATATTTAATTAGATTTTAAATTTACATAAATTTAAAAACTCAATTATTTAACAGAGTTCTTTTTTTTAATGTACTTTTTGAGGATATGGCGTAAGCGCCAGGCATACGTCCGCAACCCATGCTTTCCTATACGCAAGACGCAGTTCCGTAAGCATAAATGAATTTCCTTCAACTAAAATTCCAGTCCAGCCAAAGTCCCTCTCCAGAATCAGCGTATTTGATTCTTGAATTCCGTTATAAGCTCCAGCTTCCACAAAGAATCCATTTTTCTAAAACAAATCTAGAGTCAACGGTTAAAAAATGCAAAAAAAAAAAATACTGATTTAGAAACCTGGCCCTTAAAAATGCCNAAAAAAAAAAATACTGATTTGGAAACCTGGCCCTTAAAAATGCCCTGAATAACGGATGCCAAGGGTGAAGGGTCAGTTAAATTGTCGATTACTGACTGGTACGGTTTGTTCGACGGCGGCTCTAAATGGTATGTTTCAATGTAGCGAAGGAGTCTAGGATCGTCTTGCTCAATATTTCGATCTGAGAACAAATCTAAATAGAATAATGTTTCTTTAATTTTTAAAAAATGATTTCTTTATTTATAATTTTTTTTTGAATTTTTAAAACTATTTGAGCATATCTTGTATTACTTACCAGATACTTCGGAATCACTCATCAGGCTAAACAAGACTCTTAAAATGAAAATCAAGATGATCATCAATAGAGATGCAGTTACAAAGTAAGGTCCAAAACGATTCCAAAAAGCACTGCGTTTTAAAGTTATGAGACTCATAATTACAATTGCCGATGGTGGTAGCTGGACTTTCAAAATTGTAGTAATACTGTTGAAAATTTTTGAAGCTGAGTATTGAAATATCGGGATGTTTCGAAATTAATCGTCCGAAACCTGCAAGAGAATCCCTGTTTAATGATGCATATGAAATGCGCAAAAGTGCTGTTGATCGAAGCCTATTTTGTGCAGAAAAAAATTCTCTTGTCAAATTGGTATTTTTCATTTTTTGTACCATTGAAAAATTCCAAAAGTTACATTTCGCTCAGGAAGACAACCTCTGAAACCATTGGAAATTGGAAACCTATAAAAAAAAAGTGTGAAAACAGGACACTCCAAGTGCACAAAAGAACAAATTTTCAGACATCAATGAAATTGAGCAAATAGGCATTATACGAAAGGGAAAAGTTGACTAACCTCAATTTCCTATTTTTTAAACAAGCAAAAAAAACACTTATTTTTGAAACCTTATTTCGAAATGCGGCGGTGAAAGAAATACGTGCATATGTAATGATCGCAAATTAAATTTATTCGCTCAGCAAATTTTCGAACAGGACAAGGCAAAATGGTTTCCGTACAAGCAGCCATTTCCCCTTTCAACCCTCCAGCTAAATCGCTGCTACAAGGTACATCAGCGCTTTTATCTCTTCTCCTTGCCGGTAGCACTGGAACACGGCGTCTCCAGACCTCGTGCTGGATTTCATCGTACAAAACTAACATAATTGCCCCACCAGTCCCACGCAAGGCATTCGTGAGCCCTCCATGATAGAATCCTCGAACACCTTTCTGCGCATAAATCTTCTGCATGCAGTCGATGGAGCCCTGTCAATATAAAAAAAACACTTTGTAAAAATAAGTTAATTTTTTGATTTGTCAAATTTCGATTTACAGAAAACTTCTTTTCTGGATGTGATTTCCCTGACTGCATCATCATGGACCTTCGTACCGTGTCAAATGGATACGCAACGAATCCTGATATTGTGGCTGAGAATTCTGCTGCGACAAAGGCATACATTAAGTTACGATGAGTTTGATCTGGAGCAGCGTCCTTTGCAGCGTCAAAAAGTCCAAAATAGGCCGAACTAGACAAAAAAAAAGTATTTTGAAAATACAAAATTAAATTGCCACAAACGACGCTTGTTACCGGTAAATAAAAACGCCCATAAGTGAAAACCAAAAGCCTCGGTATAGACCCTTAGCTCCATCTTTTCGATACGTTTCTTTGATGACGCTTTGAATATTTCTAATTTCCCGCGTTTTCTTGCTTTTGCCGAAATCCATGGCCATTCTGGTTCGGGCGTAGTCCAAAGGATAAAGGATTGACATTGAGGTGGCCCCGGCAATGCCACCGGAAAGTAAATTCCCACCGAACCGCCTCCAATACTGTCCCTTCTTGTCGTAGGCCCGAACGAAGTAGTCCTTGTACCTTGAATAATTAATCATCAAGTAACTGGAGTTTAAATTAAGTTCGCCTAACTAAAACGTGCCATTTAGTTAACTAACTTTTAACATACTTGTCCCGGAATGCGAAATTAAGAGCCTGATATGGGAAACCGCGGTAAACTGATGCAAGGTTCCCACGCCAAAACGACAAGACACCTTGCTCACGTGGTATCCGCAGTAAGGCATCGAAAAAACCTACATATTAAACACAACATTATAATTCTCTCTAATTTACTAAGTAAATTATTTGTCAATTATAGGTAGACTTGACCTACCCTTATATGGAACCACTTCCGGTTTAGCATGAATTGAGTTTTGAATCTGCAGGATCAATTTGATTCGTTCGACGGGAGCCATCACTGTCACTGCTACAGAAGCGGAAAGTCCACCTGTGAGCATATTCCGAATAAAAATCGTATTTCCGTCGACAGGAAACTCCGATTCGCAAGGATTGACGAGTTCACGGACACGCGCAAGAAACTTTTGCATAAAATAAGGCAAGTCAGAGGGTCTTTCATTGTCGCCGCCCATCTGCTCTACACTAAAAACTGAACAACACAAGCGCAGCACTCTGCAATAATTTGTAACGGAAATATGTGACTGAATTTTATTAATTTTCATTGTGAATGAATACCCTGTTTGTGTTTTTAATCGTTTGTTGTCTATAATGTTAAACTAGACAGTTGTCATACGACTAGCGCACAGGACATTATGAATGATTGATCACGATTATCATTCAAAAACAAAACAGATAAGCATATACCAATATAATGGTAGCAACGTTATTTTGTGGTAAAAAGAAGACTCCCTTCGAAGTAGTTTGCTTGGATGGCACAGTTGGATGAGTAGAAGTAGTAGTCAAATTTGTGAGGTCCATGGCAAAGTGTTGTCAAATAGGGAAGGATGGGTCAGTGCATCAAGAAGTAGTATCCAGCATATAAGACCCAGAAATACTGTTGTTATACAAATCACTTGATGCTTCACTGACATCAGACGCACGCTTCCAAAGTTCGGAAACCCCATTGCATTACAAAGGGCATGGACAGCGATGGGAGCTATGACGTGCCCTAATCCAGAAAAAAAATTGTTAATTGAATAATCGTATCAAGTTGAAAAAAAAACGAGATTGAACATACCGGTCCGGAGAAATATGTAGGCAGAGTAAGATCCAAAAATTGTGGTGTAAAAAAACTGAAAGCCTAAAAATAAAGTTTACTGGTTTAAAATTGACAAGTAATAAATGAGTCTAGTTCATTTAATTTAAACTTACTAGATACAATTAAGGCATGCTGCCATTTGACCCCGAATCGGAGTTGCTCCAGCATGTGATGAATATGAGCAGCTCCAAAAAATAGTGGACAGAGTAATACGGCTCGTAGAGGCTCAGTACAGTTGATAATAAGAGCAAGCATACATGCTCGGAATACGACCTCTTCAGTGATTGGTGCAAATATGTAATTCCGGATCCATATAATATCGATGTCCTTCACTCTAGTCAGCAATTGGTGTACAATTGTTGCTAAAAAGAAAAATAAAGTACATTAACAAGAAGCTGCGAATAACTTTTCTCTTTTAAGTCATACCCTTAGACTCCAATGCATCTCCATTCAAGAAATCGATCACCAAAGGTCCAGAAAACAAAATCACAGTTAGAATAATAGGATAAATTACTGCATTCAAAAAGCCATTGCTGCGGAATCCCAGTATAGACCAACCAGAGTGCTCCTATGGGCAAAATAAATTCAGTACTAGTGTAAAGTGTAATATCTCGAAGAATATTTTATGTAGTAGCAACATGGGTTTTATCATGTTCACCGATTCACGTACCGTTGTCAAATTAGCATCGATGGAGTAATAGACGCAGATCACCGAAGCGATTGTCGCAATTGATACACTGAGAAAGCGACGCTTCACCACCGAGGAATGAGTACTAAACGATGGAGAGAAGACACCGGATATAAGGCAAAACTGAATTCATCCGATTTGTTCACCATCCACTTGCTAAGCAACTAATTACTAATCAATCAGCAGTCAATTAATGACCATGAGGTTAGACAATTACCTTCTTTGGTTCGACTGTTTCCAAACGTAAATACTCCCAACATAAACAATAGCCAAGATGGCTGACAAACTGTACTCTTTTATACATGTCGCTCCGCTGACTTGCGACTCAACAGTCATTCTCTCCTTCGTCCTTCATATGTTGCACTCGCACTGATTAGTTATAATTAATTGTAATTAATTAAACTCCCATTAACTTGAATAACCTCTAATTAATAATCTATAAAAATGCCGATTAACATTTTAAGAAATAATAACAAATGTAAACAAAGCTATATTATGCTGTTCTTTGTTTTGAATTGCATTTATTCCCACTTCAGTAAATTGGCCGTAAAGAACAAGCAGACAAAAAAAGAAACTTGTAGGTATAATGTCTTGCAAAATAGTGATTTTTTGAACATACGGTATTTCACAAAATATTGTTCATTTGAACAGAAAAACATTTTTAATACAAATGGAGGCATTTCCAAACCATAATAAAACGTTCTCTGAAAATTAAAGCTATGAAAGGTATCCTCCCAAAGGAAAAAGCTCTTCATTAAGCGATAAGCGTTTTATACCATGGTTCAAGACACTTTAGAAACAAAAAAAAAGGATTAGAAGGTTAAAGTGATACTAAATTAGTCCTTAAAAATAACACTTTTGAGTAAATTACATTACAAAGTTATTTAGTTTCTAAGCTTGCGTCTTCTCTTCTTTTGGAGGTGGAGTTTCGGGTTGAGGGGGCGGAGCTTGGGGTTGATCATCCGGAGGCAACCGGACTCGCAGCCGTGCCTTTGCCTTGCTATTTCTTAATTTCAAAATTTCCTTCCTGATGAGTGTCAACTTGGCTTTGATGCGCATGTATCTGTTGTATCGCCCACGCCGAATAGTTTTGACCTGCATTCTCCCACGGTTGTAGTAACGGTTCAAGTCCACCAAGTTCTCGGCCATTAGGCGATGAAGATTCATGAGCCTAAATTTGGCAATAATTAACTTCAACAACTTAGCAATTATCCATTAGTTTTAATTTTTTTTTAATTACAAGATTGAAGTGTGATGTGTTCTAAGAAGCGTTTTGTAGAGAGCGTCGATCCAAAGTGGGGATGAGCAAATGTCGGTCATTTTGACCAAATCGTCGTGTCGAAGCAATTTCTGAAACTGTTCGCTCAAGTAGTAGAAGTCAGTGGAGGATGACTTCTTTTGTCGTGCTAGCAATTGACGCATGTCCAACTTCTGACGCCGAAAAACGTTTTCCTTCTTTCGTCGGACAACTTCTTGTTTGTCGCGTCTCAATTTGTCCTGCGTTAGTGATCCTCTTTTCAAATTTGGGTTGCAAGAAAAAAGCATTGGTTAGTTAATGTTTTGTTAAAGCATTTACTTACGCGATACAACTCAGTAGCCTCCGTAATATTCATGATGATAATTGCAATGAAAATATTTGAGAACATGAAGTTTCCAAGAACGATACAAATTAGGTTGAAGACACGCCCAAGAATTAGCAAGTCACCTTTGACAAACTCTTCCAAAATGTCTGTCCATCCATCCATCTAAAAAAAAATATATAATAGAATTCGGATCGTAAACCAAGGCTTTCCAATGAAAAATAAACTTCTTTAAATTTCCATCTCGATGTTTCAAACGTTTCTACTAATTACGTGCTTTGTTGACATGTGGGTCAAATGAATAATTATAAAAATCCTAAAATCCTCTATTGTATTGCATTCTCACCGTAACAAAAACAATCATGCGCAACATTCCAAATGGAATAAATCCCCAGCTTTTGTGCAGCTCGTCGCTCTGGTCGGCAAAGAGGTAGAAGGCACCGATCGCTGGAAAATAAAATAATGGTATATTCAAAAAATGAGGCAAAATAATTTCTAGAAAATAGTTATAAACTGGTTACAAGCAATGTAGAGAAGAAGAATGAGCAGTAGAACAACGCTGAGTACATGCGTTCGAACGGTTTGAGCTAACGCCGCGACGAGAACTTGTAGCTGAACTGACAGGGAAATTCCACGCAGGATTCGCAGAGCTCGTACAATAAGCAGGACGCGCAGAAATCGAATGTCGGCCACATCTAGCCAATCGTTGATCATCTACAAATTGGAAAAAATTTTTATTAAAAAAAATCTTTTGCAGGACAATTTTGGCCACTTTTAGATAAAATGTGCTTTACCTTAACTAGCGAAACGACGAGAATACAAAAGTCAAATACGTTGAATCCAGATTTCCAGTAGCCAATCGGATGAGCGTAAATTTTGAGTATAGCTTCCAGGAGGTACATGGCCAGGAAGAACTAGAAATAAAAGCGTAAACTTGGAGCTATACTTGCAAATACTAAAATAGTATTTAAGTACTATATGTTTATGCAAAATAAAAATGAAATTATAAATAAAATATAATAAAAATATTTTAGATATGAATAAGTTACCTCATCGATGACACGCCAAGTCAACGCATAGTCCCTCACGGACTCCAGCGGCTCAATTGTGAGGGCAATGGCGTTCATGAAGATCATGAGCATAATGAAGGCTCGGAAGGCGACGGATCCGACGAGGGTGACAACGTAGTGATGAAAGGTGTCGTCCGATCGTATGTGGTATTCGAGTCGTTTTGGCCGAATACTACCGAATAAATCCGAAAAATGTCAATGGTAGAAAGTAATAAAAAATTCTACAAAAAACTTTTCCACTGGACCTTTTGTCTCACTTTTTTTCGCCGCAACTGTTGACAAGAAGTCGCGAGTGTCGGCGGAAGTGACCGCGGCGGTAGAGTTGTCGCCGAACGGCTACGCGTCCTAACCCCTTTTCCTTTCTTTTTCGTTTCAACGCTTTGGACTTGGCTTTCAATTCCTTATGATTTTTATTTAAAGTCAAGTCATCAACATAGTCTGGAGCTCTCCGTATTTTTGGAACTTTGGCTAAATTCAATTCAACGTCAATTTCCGCATCGCGCTGGGACGCTTCACGCCGTCGAATCACCTATAAAAGTCACAGTAAAACAAAGTTTATTACTTTTTTTTTAATATATAAGTTAATATAAATTATATAAACTGTGTAAAGTTTTTAATTTAAATTCCTGCAAATATTTTACCTCCCATCTAAGTTTTCCAAATTCATCAAAATCCGAATCTTCAGAATCGGAGTGATGATGATGGACGACATCTTGCTTTGTAAGGGCCATGTCAGCAGGACTAGGCTTGAGAGTGAGGTCGTGACGCAGTTTTTTGGCAACCGAATGGACAAGTCTCGGATGCCACATTTTTGAATTCTCCTTGTTCCGCTTCCATCTTCCAACTTTTGAAAATTTGAATTCAAATCAAATTCATATTTTTGGCTTATGAAAATCCTGGCTTACTAGCTTCCGTAACAAGGAAAACTACATTGCCGTCGGTCTTGAAGAGCTTTTCCGTAGATGTCCCACCCTCGTCCTCAGGAACAGTAATTGTCATTTCCGAAATTGCTTGATTGACCTCTGCCTCCTCGTAGTTGATTACCTCTTCAGAGGTCATCAACCCGGCAAAATATGCAAATTCGGGGCGATACTCCTTGTCAATCTTGAGGTTGACACCTTTGAGGAACTTGAGCGTTTCGTCCTTGAAGTACTCTTTGATTTTGTCGTAGCGATGAGCCACCATCGCCCCGAGCCACGTCGGCATCTTGTCAATCTCAGCTCGAACCTCTTCAGGAATTGAAGGGTGTTTAGGTTCAGGCATAACGTTTTCCAAGGACAGGGAGCGCTCCAAGTTGGCCGCCACGGCGTCGAGCAACTCCTTCTCATCGCGGCGGAGGCTCTTGTCGGGAGGCACCGTGGCCAAAAGGTCAACGGCGGCTACGGAGGTTTGCTTAAATTGGTCAGTCTCATCGTCACGGTAGACGTTGAAAGCTTTGCTCTCAGCAGTTTTTGCTAAAAATCATTAGCAAAACTAGTAAAACAAACTATTATATAATTTATTAGTTAAACTCAATTTGCAAATATAGTTAAATTTTAATTACAACTCTTAGCCAGTGCTTACCTCGAAGTACCTTCCCAACGGGCTTTCCTCTCGTAGGACCGCGGCTACGGCTCCTTTGCAGTCTCCAGGGCTCCACAGCATCTTGTAGTTAAAGTGAATAATTAATTTAAACTTTTAATTATTTTATTAATTAAAACCACAAGAAAATAACCGACTTGTTCTCACCGGGAACATCAATCTCATTTTCCTTCAGATTGTCTCCAGCTTTCGCCCAGCGTCCAGCCATTACGATTTAAAAATAAATTTGCTTTGACTTTTGAAGAAACAGATAATTGAAAAATATCTCACAAATTACTTCAAATTTCTCGACGCGACGTCGAGATTATCCCAGATCTATAGTTCAAAGCAATTTAACAATAATAATCGTCGCGCTGACAAACGTTTTATTTTAGGCTAAATTGGAGTGATTTTTGTCGGAGACGGGTATAGGCACGAAAGTTTAAAAACAGGCTTTTCGAACATGAACACTTTCTACTTTCATTTTTCAGACATTTCCCCTCATTTTGGGCGAGTTTTCAATAAAATTTTCACTACATTTCTATCCGTATCGTGTTTTTTTTTTCGTTGACGAATTCGTTTTTTATTACAGACATTAAGAGCGATTTACCAAAAATGAAATATAGTATTTTGTTAAGTGAATACACTGAGGCTGGTTATTTGTTAGTGATCGCTGAACGAGTCTTAAAATTAAACGAAGATAAATTAACAAATGTTAATTGATTTCCTTAGATTTCACTAGCCTGTTAGACTATGTTATGATCATTTAAAAGTACAATTTAGAAAGGAAAGAAAGAACCTCCAGTTTAAGTTAAATAAGGCCGCTGTCGACTTACGTCTTAATTCAAATAAGTTATCGCATAGCCCTCGTTGGGCTATTATTGGACGGATTTGTTTCATACTTTAGGGAATGTTAACAATTTTAAACAGCCTTTTAATTTTTGAAGAGATATTTTGATATTCTGAATTAGCGTCGTTGTTGTTTGTTGGACTTGATATTTTGACATTTGGGAATGTGGCGTTCTGCTGCGCCGGAGTTGAACTTTCTTGCACAGTGTGGACATTGGACATAGTCAGACGTGTCAGTTGGCGGTGGCGGAGGTAGGTCCGCAGGATTTCCACCGGCTGCGACATGTTGCGTATAAACCTTGGCCGCACGAATAGTATTAATAAACTCCTCATGTTTCTTACGCCAGTCCACTTTCTTTGCAGCCTGCAATAAAAAAAAACTTTAAAATCTCATAATCAATCTCTCTCAATTTTATAATCAAATTCAAAGTGTAGTGTGTACCGCTGGTGATGGGGCCTTTTTCGTTGCTTTAGCCGATACTTTACGAAGGTAAGGCTCGGCTTCCGTCCCTTCCATGCGCATTTTCGTTGGGTCAAATACTTTGCGCTTCTTCGTTGTCGTCTTCTTGCAAATAAGCTCATGCTTAGAGATTCTATCAGGAGCAAAGAAACGGTGGCAGACGTGACACTCTTCCAAGCCGGTAGGTGGACTGCTGCGTTTCACAGGTGAAGATGCGGCGGGTTTTTCGGGAGGCGTGGCCTAGAAATTGCATGTCATTTACAATTCTTTCTTAGCCTTACCAGAGAATAACAATTAACTTAATTGAGCTATTAAAGCCGTTCAAACTCACTTTTCGGGGAGTAGCAGATGTTTTTCCGTTCATTGAGTTTTGTGGTGGCTTCCCCTGAAAGTAATAACAAGAACGCGTCAATATTCCGAACTATTACAAAATACTATCAATAAAAATTGCTTAATTTCAATCCATTAAAACCTATCCCAAGTAATCAAGCCAGGTGCGTTTGATAATGCAACCACATAGCTCTACGACAACATTTTGATCGTATTTGCCGTTACCTGATAGCAACCCATCAGTGGCACTTGTATTGCTCAAAATTTTCAAATAACCATAAATCCTAACAAGCTCCTTCCAGCAGCAATACATGAAAAACGTGATATATTGAAAAGATAGCGGGAGACTAAAGTGCCCATTATTGTTTGTCAA
The DNA here is from genome assembly GCA_021029175.1 of Bilobella aurantiaca. Classification (NCBI taxonomy): domain Eukaryota; kingdom Metazoa; phylum Arthropoda; class Collembola; order Poduromorpha; family Neanuridae; genus Bilobella; species Bilobella aurantiaca. The sequence continues at coordinate 28,482 of VYYI01000122.1, read as the reverse complement.
TTCCAGGGAAAGTGTTCTTTTTTGCGAAACAACAAAAAAAGAAAGATGAAAACCAAGCCACCGCGTTCGTTCGTGTTAGCAAGATATCCATCAATAAACCAAGGATCGAATTAAAAAAGCGATCCGTTTTATTCTTTTATTAGTTCTCTCCAACATATTAAGCTACGTGAAAGCAATTCTAAAGAATTGCAAAATAAAACCTGTACGGCGTCGAGTGTCAGCACTATCATTGACATTTGGAGCCTTAGAAGGACCTTCTAGAGCGGAACCTCCTTGTCTGTCCTTTATTTTTCTTCAAAAAACTAGAACGGAAAAGTGTTCTAAATTTTTACAGTGGATGTCACTTTCTGCTCAAAAGACAACAATTGACCCTGTTCCTTTTGTCGGATATCTAGTTGACATTTTTCTTTACTGTAAAGGAATCATCAAGTCTTAAACTGACTGGAGCATCAGAACCTTTTGAAAACTTGCACAATAACTTAAGTACGTCACTGATACCACACGCAATATACAGCTATCTTACAAGAGAAATAATCTAGGACACCATGTTAAAATCTTGCTCATTTGAAAAATAAACTCAACAAATGTACTATTGTACTGTCATTCATACGAGGCTCTAACAGCAGTGTTCAATTTTTAAATCAATTTCCAATCTAAAAACTTTTCGGTGTGATGTGGCGTCGTTCAGATATAAAGTAAAAGTAAAATCCATCAATTTTGTTGCACACTTTTCCGAATACAATTATGTAGGTACACTCGCATAAAAGCATATAATTTCCTTCATCATCCGTTTTTGGCGTTGGTGTTTGCCGAAGCTGAAGAGGTACTCAATTCCAATTTCGACTCCCATTTTTCCGGCTAATTTATCGAATCGATTTTCAATTACTCCAGAGCATTTTTCTTGGACTTTCTGTCATTTCGTCCGGTCAGAACGCGGAAACAAACACTGCGAAAGTAGGAAGTCGAAAAAAAAAAATGAGAGAAATCATTGGCACTGTAACATTAATAATTCAGTTGCAAATTTGCTTCTCAGCAGGTGTGTTGAACCCATGAGGACGTCCAAATCATCTATGAATAATCGTTAAACACTTCCTCAAATATATTTAAAATATATGGAATTGAGTCGAAATAAATTTGACCTTTTAGTTAAAGTTCGGGATATGCAAAACCTCAACAGCCAGAGAGTATTATATTTATGGAAACATTAAAGTAGTAAACTTCAAAATTAGAATTGAGCAATTGAAAATTTTAAACACGAAATAAACATTTTCATGCTAAGGAACTTTGACGTAGATAGAGCAAATACCGCCGCTGGCATTGAAATTTCGTTTAAGAATTAACGTTTCCTGTTTAAATTACTCCATTCCCATTCCTATTAAGGATAAATAATTTAATCAGTATCCAAGGCCGAGCCTCACGTGGGCGACTTTCAACACAAAAAAGAGGGTGAAATCGGGAAACGGCCGGATTTCTAATAACCGCTTTTGATGCATCAAAATATCAGCCCCTAACTTGACTTTAGACCTTTGGTTCCACGTAGTATGGTGAAAACCGCTCTCAAAATTCGAGAATTGTCTTTCCTTTTCCAACTCACTTTACAACGTGAGGGCGGAATTGTAGGCGAAAGGCTTTAATATTGCAAGGAGCTATTACGATATTCTATCTGCGATGAGTTTATCCAAGAAAGACGAATTCTAAAATAGTCATAAGGATACTGAATAAGAAATAGGTAGTGAATTGACGCTTGTGGCCACCAAAACCAATTCAAATGATGGCGAACTGTCCTTACTCAACAGAAAGTAATGGAGGAATACCAGCCGAGTGAACAAATGAAAAAATCTTAACGCAAAGCTTAGTATCCAAATCGACATAAACAAGCATGAAATGGCTCTTCTAAATGTTTATAAACAATTACCGGAAACGGCAAAACTCACCTAATTAACGCTTATTCCAATTTTAACTTACTTGAAAAAATTAACTTACAGTTAAATTTGTCCGAGACTTGGGTTGATTCGTAGGTGACCTGGAAGACGGTGAAGAGGGGGGCGGAGAGGAGTTGATGCTCATTTGTCTCAATTTTGTTCCAAGTGCGCTCTCCCTAGATTCTAAGTCCTCTGCATAGTCTCGATATTTAGTAGTTTTAGGAATTATGGGTACTTGAGGAATAGTGTCACTCAGGTCATTTGCATTTTCATCCCTACTACGCCCAATTCCAAATCCACTTGAGCTTCTCCTAAGTCCAATTCCAATCTCTGGTGCTTTACCAACAGGCGAAGGGGTTGAGGGTGTGGCTATCGGAGAACCACTACTTCCGCTCCGACTACTCACATTTCGATCCAAGGAAATTCCGCGTTTCGCACTTGTATTTAATTGAGGTTGCGGAGGTGCGGGAATTGGACGGGCTGGGAGTGGTTTGGATCTAGATTGTTGTAGTGGAACGGGGGGCGGTGCTTGTTTCATGGTGGGGACTCGACCTCTGGCGTAAGAATGACTCGGTGGATCACTTTTGCTGCTGCCACTGCGACTCATTGTGGCTTTTGGAGCATCGAGGGGGTCCAGAGGATAACTCTTGTCAATTCCTGTCAAATTTCTACTTCCATAGCCACCGCTCATCCCCGAAGCGGGTACAGAAGATCCACCCTTGCGCCTATCCTCAAACATTTGACGAACCTGTGTAAAATTAAATAGTTTGCCTTCAAAAATATGCAACTTAAGACAATAGATTTCAGTTATTCAGCTGACTGTTTTACTCAATACTATTGTAGCATTTCCCATTTCTTACCTTTCCAGCGCCGCCAGGTGCGATGCTTCCAGCGGGACTAGGGGAAGCTCTGACAGGGCCACCTTGATTTAACAGTTTAAATTGTAAGAAAGACGAAATGAAATTTTTTGATATATAAAAAAAAATGTTATTTTAGGACAATTCGGCGTCCCCAAATTTCATCTTACCATAAGGAGTATTTCTTGAGGCGTTTGTTGAAAAATTTCCAGTAGACGGTGGATTTCCATTGACATATTTTTGTGGCACAACCCCGCTCAGATTTCCCTTCTGCATCGCTCTCTGCTGCTGACTGTCCAACATTTGCAAAAGTTTCTGTTCCCTCTCCTGCATCTGCCGCTGCTGAAGTTGAGCCTTGAGGGAGACGAACAAAAAGTCGTGGATTAATTTTGTATCTTCGAAGCCTAGCGACCAAATTTGGTAAAGAAAAATGAAACGGCGAGCCATACTTGGACAATTTTAATTTTTCAAAATTATAACTCTCAAAGCACGACTTTCGCACCATCATTTCTAATCCAATTCCAAACCCACACTTTTGTCATGTTCTTCCTCAAAATGGACGAAGGGGGACGACAAGATTTATTGTTGCTATCCAAAAAAAACTACCTTATCCAAATTCGAAATTGCCGACATAACAATGTAACATCGTTATGTTCCTTAGCAGGATTGATTTATAATAAGCATAAATTGAAATGCGTCGCCAAGAACTCAAGAACAGTGTCAGTCAGGAGGATGCTCACATCATACTCTGCTGATCCAAATTACCAAATGAAATGGTTTTCGTAGCATTAAAAAAACAAATTACCTTCAAGATGGAATCAGTGACGACTCGAGAAGGGGACTGGTACATTTCTAGAACTGATGTCATAACGCACAATGCGAGAAATCCTTAAACCGACTCACTTCCTTACCACACCTTTTAAACACTAAAAGAAGTCCAATGACCTCCAAGGAGCACTTTCTGTCAAAATGGTAAACAAATACAGAAAAACTATAGGCTAAACATCTATTCTGTCTTCAACTTCCACGGTTCAGAAGTCAACTGTCAAGTGGTGCTAAAACGCGTATAATGGATAAGTGATTTAGACTAAACTTGGAATCTTTTACAAGCCTGTCTTTCGTATAAATTTAATTCAGCCAGTTCGAGTCGACAGGAAATAAACGCTACAATACACAACTTTCCCCAAAAAGCTCTTCAAGTGCCTATTCAACGTAAACGTATTATTTCAAGAGCACTTTTACTGAAAAAAAAAGAAGATATTAGTAACTCTTGAGTCATGAATAGGTTGAATTCGCAAATCGCAAATAATACTCCAGAAAGGGTTGATGCCCTGGAAGGAGCAATAAGTTTTTGCAAAAACCAGTGTTTTTCGCAAACTTGTTGGATTTAGGCAGCTAAGTTCCTGTCCATTGGGATTGGAAAATAGTGTGTGACAAATGCCTTTGGAAACTAAGCCTGATACCTCAAGGGAGCGTGTTCCTTGAAAGTTGCACGGAAGGTTGCAAAAAGTAAACTGGAGAAAGTATTCGCAAATTCCTGGAGAAAAGATCGGGCCGTAAGTGGCATGTGTGGAGTGGTCATGCAATATAGGAGGGTAAGTTTCAGCAAAGGGAATGAAATGCCCGTTATGTCGCAAGTGGTGACACGGGCAGGGGAACGGGATATGCCAATTTTGACATGACATCAAACTATAGGCTCGTAGACATGAGCGTCTTAAACAAGCTCCTTAGCGTAAAGGTACCATAATCATGGCATGCTAGGTAGGACACGATGATACCAATGGCCAATTGCTTTATGCTTCAACGAAAAAAAAAACATTCCCGGAGGACAACAAGAGGTTCCAGTGAGCTATAATCAATCAGCATGAGAAAATGAGGAATGCGAGACAGAAGACACCAAGGTCAAGGTAATCGATTCCAGGCAATTTTCCTGCTGGATTGAAATCTATCATCCTCATCTCATCAACCCTTGTCATTGTCACCTTGCTCGTTTATTTCCCACTATAAATTGATATTATCCTTTCTTCTGTGGAGATAAATACGTTATGAGAACTGTATTGTAAATTGATGATGGTGGGAGTTGGCTGGGCTGGAGTGACAGTATAATGAGCTCTTTTGATTGATTGCATGGAAAAGGATTACTTTTTGGAAATGCTTGCGACTCTCTCGGTGTCAATGTCAATGTCGGTCTCCCATTTCCTTTTTGAGTACTTTTCGCAAAGTGCAAAAATCATCATTTTCCGAGAATGCGATGACGAAGCGCTTGCTTTTCCTTGGATTTTGCATTTCTTTGCCCTCTGTAGGTGGGAGGGCTTCCGGGCTTGGATATTCAGAAATGATGTGATTCTACTTGCTGCATATCATGGTCACATAGTTGCTCGCTTGGTATGACAAAAAATGAATTATTTTTGCTAATATCAATGCCAAATGACCAGGAAAATATGAGAAACAATGAAATTCTATCGTAGTAATTTTGAAGCGAAAGCTGAAACATGGCGTGATATGGCGCGTTCATGCAATTCCAGAGGAACGTGTACTGCCTGTGAAATGTGTCCAGTAACTAAAAAACGGTGTGTAGGAGTTAAATTAGTTTGGTAGATAAAGTGTATCGATCTAACTCTAAATTGACCGTGTAACACAATTGGAAGGGGAAAGTTAGTTATAAAAAAAGAAATAATTTTACAGAACGCACAATGGAAAGTGGAGACCGGCCCAAACTAGACACCAGAAGCACGATAGTATAAAATTGCTCAATACTTTCGGAATTGAAATTGTTCCGTTTTGAAGGACAAGAACGGAACAATTTGCCTTGCTAAATTGTTTTAGAAAATTAAGTTACGCAAAACATGCTTTCGGAACGGTCTCCTATTCAAACCCTGATGTTGGAAACGGGAAAATCAATGATTTAAAAATTCAATAGGGTGAATTTAATTTACTATTTCTAGAATCAATGCCAAGTTCGCAGGACTGAAACAAACAAGACCTTTACACTATTGAATTTTATGCCTAAAACTGGTTCGACTTCAACTTAATTATTCCATTCCGCCTATTTACCTATACCCGTGTGTAATTAATCCTAAATCCAAGCTTTGGGATTATATGACAAAATTTGTATGACAAAGAAATTCTTATGGCCAATAACTCTGTGCGGTCCAGTTAGTACAAGTTCATAATAACCTGACAAAATTTCTGGGTCAATTAAAGCAAGCCAATGCTTTACTTTAAAAAAGGTGAAGACAATGTGCATCATAAATGATAATGTAAAGGACATTGATTAAGGCACATTTCCATAAAAGGTAGTGAAAAAAAGAGAACTTGGCAATAATTAAGGAAAAGGTCAAAGGCCCACGCAGGTGAATTTTCAATCAACGCTTCTTCATGCACAAGACTTCGACAGTTTTGATGGCAGTCGCATGCCGAAGTGCTAAACCAAATAATAAGAATCCGACACAAAACAATAAAGTACAATCAGTAGTACAGATTTGGCTATCCTTCAAGGTCAGGCCAGGTCCTCCTACCTACAAAAAAAACTAAGGCAGGGCTGAACATTATAACCTCTGCTAAATTAGGGCATGATTGGAAAGATCAAAGGAAAGATGAGTCTTTTGTCTGTTAGAATCTGCCAATTAACGGTGAGTAATACCGCCCTGATTGTGAAAATAATTTCAAAGAGACCTTGTCACCAAAGAACGCTCTTGAGAGCAGCACAATCTGGAGAAGGGTCAGCCTTATTGCTTCTAGGCCTTGCTCGCAATGTCAATAAGCCCATTATACTAATCATGATTAATGGATATCACGACACTTAAGACATAAAGCCTTAATAACTTACCCTCATTGTCTCCAGCCTTGAAACACAACCTCCGCCAGCGACCGGCGGCCCTGATGCCATCTTGCCACTAGTGTTCCGATTCCCCTCAGTTCCCACAGGCCAGTCGGACATCCTTTGGAGCCAGGCAAGGAGCTACTACTACACCAAAAAATAAAGGCATTGAGTACCATCTATTTATGGAAATGCTCAATGAACCGGTTTTGTTAAGTAAGTGAGTTCAGTTCTTGAGTCATTTACTACTAATTAAGGGCTTACGAATACGATTCGTACAAGGTTAGGTTACCAACTGCAACGCAGCTTTCCAGAGATTCAGTTGCAGAAGAGCGTGAAAGGTGGAACGGTGGAAGATGACAATCCAAGAGTTCGTGGATACGGATACTGGGCACTACAGAATACCCGACGAACGGCCCGGTAGCCCGGTGACACCCGATTTAGACTTAAGAAAAATTACAATACCATTTTAGAGCCCTTGAATTAGTCTCTAACCAAATGAATAACTAGTAATCAATATCTGAATACCTGTAAATTTGGATCGTGGATCGATGATTCAATAAATAATTAGTTGCGTGCCTTGGAGATTTCGATCAAACAAAACAAAAAAAGCGACAGATGAGCCTCCCTCCGCCTCTTTCCTTTGAAACTTTCTCAAGAATCTCCTAACTTTCAACATTACAAAAGCATTTTGCTGCAACTGCTATTGTTCACTAAGAGTGAAAACATGGAACTAGACATGATTAATGGAGGGTATTAATTACACTTAATTGTTGATTTGTACAGTAGAGGTCAAAAGGTCAAGAGCTTAGGAAAAGGAAGCTTCTTCCCTCTGCTCTTTTGTGAACAAAGCAATTTTCGCTCCGTTGATTTGAAATCGAAAAGTGCATCTTAGAGGAATGGAGAGAAGAATGCTTTACTCTTTTTTTTTTTTTGCAAAGATGCACTTGAGAGAGATGCGATAAGTGCTATTTTTATTTTAATTAAAAGGAAGGGAGTTATCCTTGCGTATCATACCTATAACAAGATCTACTCCAATTACTTTTGCCTGTTTGTTTTAAATCCATTTTTCCCATTTTAGAAGCTAAATAAATCTAATCGATTTACCTCAAATTAGATTCTAAAAAAAAAGCGTATTTTTTAGTAAAAAAAAATAAAAATCCTGGGACAGTAAATGCAAAATGCAATAGAGAGTTCTCTCTGTTTTTCATTGAAAGCTTTTGGACAAAGCAAAGTTGTGAAATGCGGATATTTGGAATCAAGTAAAGTGTATCAATCATCATCACAGTTAAATTTTCGATGTAATGTCAGCGATTGGGTAAATATGAACTCAATTAAGTTAATTAAGTTTTTAAAAGTAAAAGTTAATTTCAATTAATGATTAGTTTAGTCTATTTCTTAGCATTTTAAACCGCGGGAATATTAAAAACTCACATGCGCGTATGGTGCAGTCAGTCAGCCGAGTTGAAAAATTGTAAACATTGACCATTGACTATTAAATCTTTTCTTAATTCATAATTAGTTTAGTTCGGTTTTTGATGAATTTAAGAATATTTAATTGTTAACTGTTAATTAATTGTGACACGTTTCTAGGTAGGATTGTTTTATCTAACGCAGACAGAAAGTACTTACAGTTGAAGTTGAGGCGCTAAGCAGCGCAGTAAACATATACGGAATAATAAAAAGTGAGTTATCGATTAATTTAATTTGAACTTTTTCGTTTTGTAATTTGATAGTGTCAACTATTAAAATATTGAGTATAATAAGATGTATTCACGAACAGCTGACTGCTCGTCGACGTGACGTCAGAATCACCCTGCAGAGCCATGAAGACCAAAGGAAAGAAAATGAAGACAGAAAATGTGGCAGACGTTATTGCCAAAAGTTGTGGAATTGATAAACCTGAATTGGATCCAGCCCTTTGCAAAATATTCGCATCAGCGCCAAAGGTTCAACCGAGACCCGTTGTGGTTCCCTCATCCACTAAATTATTCCCAGTTTCCAAAGACACCACCACAAAAGGCAAAACGTCGTTTGAATTAAGATCTCGAAATGGCCCTACGGATGATGTCAAATTGTCCAATCGTGACGCAGCAGCAATACGAGTGGAAGCTAGATTAAAGTCTAAGTTGGCTGAGGAGAACTTTGATAATTCTGCTGGGGAATTGGAAACTGACAAGCCGACGACGCCGTTGAAGCGCTCAAAGCAAAAGTCCAATGCAAGAGCCGTAAAAATAGAATCAGAAGACGCTCCGGATGACGAAACCATACCCAAGAAACGTAAAAAGTCTGATGCAGACGAGTTAGGATCTGAACCTGAAGCAAATTCCAAATCTCGTTCTGGGAATAAAACACACCAAGAGCTCGATGCTCCTAAGGAAAAAGACGAAGAACTGGAATTGCGTACAGTGTTCATCGGTAATGTGCCAAAGGAAATTAAGAAGTCTCGTCTGAAAAATATTTTTACTGAGTATGGTGAAATTGAAACAATTCGATTCCGTGGAGCTGCACCTGCTAAACCAACGTTACTCAAGAAAGTTGCCTTTAGGAAGTAAGTTGTCTTTTTGTTGGGAATTGGAAATTCGTACCTACCAATACTCAAGGTTTTGATTATTAATTGCAGAAATGAGCTACATCCGGATGCCGGCAGTATAGTTTCGTACATTCGTTTCAAAACGAGAAAAGAAGCAAAAAGGACAGTAAGAAAATTGAATGGATACCAATTAGGCGAACATTACCTCACAGTTGACCTAGCTGTTAACAAAAAGAAGAGGGATAACAAAAAGGCTGTTTTTGTTGGAAATCTGAACATTAGTGAGCATTTTATTACGAATACTTATTTAGTCGTAGAAAGAACTCATTTCATATTTTTTTTCATACATAGAAATTCACGATAACAATTTGCGGGCTTTCTTCGCCGATTGTGGATCGATTTCTAATGTTCGAGTTATTCGGGATAGAGTCACAGGGATCGGGAAAGGTTTCGGTTATATAAATTTCCAGGTAATAAGACGATCAAAATTTCTATCACTAATTATGTGAAATTGAACTTAACTATTTGTGATTGGTTTAGAATCCGGAATCGATTGAACTAGCGCTCAAGCTTGATGGAAATGAATTGATGAATCGCCCGATTCGCGTTAAGCGTGCGGTAAAGAAGGAAAAAGCTCACAAGGGTCAGGGTCAGGGTGCGAAAAAGAGTCAGGGTATCAAAAAGCGTATGAAAGCCGAAGGGAACCCGAACAATGGGCAGACTCCAAATACTTCAAAAGTGTCTAGCAGTACCACCACAAGCCCAAAGGTCAAGACAGAACGAAAAGTAAAAAAGGAAGCGTTCGTAGGGGATTGTCTATCTGAAATCGGGAAACTGAAGGTTAGTAAATCTCCTATAATTTATTAACATTTTAATGTCACAAAAGCTTTATAAAGTGTTTGTGTATTGACACAGCGAAAGGCAAAGAAACCTAACAAAGAAGAAATAAGAAAGGCTCGTATAATCCACAAGCTGACTGGAGTCAAACCAAAGGGCGCTGGTTTCCAGAAGCAAAAGAAGAAGGATGCTGTTCGATACTTTAGAAAATAGTTTCGTATTCAATAAAATGACAATATTGTCGAATAATTAAAATTATTTTTGATTTTAGGCTTACATTTTTGGTTCAAATTTAAAATTATTTAGCTTGGATATTGCTATCAATTTAAGCAGTTGGGATTGGCTACTTCTTTCCCATCTGAAATGCCGCTTTTCGCAACCAGCCAAAGCCATGCATCCTGCTTATTATGCGAATAGAATGTAAGTATTACAATAATTTATACTCAACAAAAATCTGCGGCAGCAGAAGCGACCAATTGTTTGCTGTCGTGATATTCGTCTCGAATACTAAATTGCGACATCAAAATTGTTTGATTTATAATTTGAATTGTCCTGCAGGTCCAAAGCACGTAACATTGTCCAAAGTTTCACTTTCTTTACGTTTCATGTAAAATTAGATTTAGGTTAGATTTGCTTTACTTTATTCCGGACATGTTACCCGTCCTTGGCCAACAATCAATATTTACTTAAGAAATTGTCAAATTAAACATTAAACGAAACACCACGTGTATATACCTCTCAAATGCTGAAAATAATGGGTTTGTTCATCATAACTGCGATTTTGGATCGTAATGCACCTGATTGCTTGCACAACGATTTATACAATTTATGGTGGAAGCAGTTGTCTGTCAAGTTCGCTTCAAAGCTTTCGCTGCAGCGATTTCTTCGAGTTCAAAGTATTTCAATTCAAGTATTGCAAAAGTACTTGATGTTTTACAGTTCTATTTTCTGTACTTACAGTATTTGGTATGTTGTCTAAATCTGCAATTAACGCATTTGACCTCTCGATGCGTTTGAGCATCAAAATCAAGTCATCACCCTTTATATGGACCAAAGGTAGCTTGAAATTACAGGTCGATGTTTCCAGAATGTCAAGGACGCTATTCGCTAGTTCAATGCTGTTTGTAATTGTTCACGCCTCCTTCGTCACGTTAAGGACCTTTAAAGGACTCGTCCTTGACGGCATTTCTCCCGTGAGCTTAATGCTTCAGTTGACGTTAGTGTTCCAGTGCTACCTGGGTCTTGTGATGCAGCTAAATACCTTCTTCCGAAGGGACGAAATGGCAGAATTCATGACAATGCTCTTCAAAATTGAGCAGCGCTTGACAGGTTAGTGACATGAGCAAAATTTACTAATTGCTTTATCACAATTTATTGATTTAATTTGTTTATTTGAATTACTTTTTTTTAGACAAATATCAAACCAAGAAGGTCAAGGATACTTGCGGACCTTTCCTATGGGCTCTATCCGCTTTCAATTTTGTTCAAATCTTCGGCGTAGCCTTTCTATATTTGACGCATCCCAAAATTCAAGTATTCTACTTTTCGATGACTGATTTGAGTTCATTTTGGAAATACGCTTTCATGCCGCTAGAAGTTTTACCATATGCCATATGTTGGCTAAATGCACTTCCCTACTCGGGCACAGCAATTATGTTCGTCGCTAGTACGAGCTTCTGGCTACAAGAAATGCAGTAAGTTAGCTTCCGACGCTGAAAAAAAACGCGTTTTTCATTTTACTTTCTATGGTCCAATTTACATAAAAAAAATCTGTGCCTTTGCATTTTTCCGCAGTAGATAACTGTGCGTGTCTTAAAATTATTTAAAAAGAAAGAAAGAGATACACAAATTGATGAAAGCTTTAGATATAAATTTCTTATATTGAAAATTGCATTTATTATTTTGATTATTTAAAATTTATTATTTATTTATTTAAGGTTAAAATCAACTAATAATCATTCACCTACCTCTCCGACGCTTCGCTCAATTCCGAATGTACTTCTTGTATATAGAAATCTTCAGCTCATGACGAATCGCTTCAACGTCATGGTCAACTTCAGCGCAATGCAGGGTCACAAAATACTCAATTTGCTATTGGCAATTGGGAGTCTTTACGGAACAATTGCCTTCTACGATCGACTCCCCTTTCAAGCCTACATTACTTTTCCAATGGTGACCTGTGCTTGCTTCACCTTCGCACGAATGGTTTATCCTTACGGACGAATTCTGAATGAAAGCGCTGACGAATTCAGGAAGTATTGGGGCCTAGGCAGCGTTGACATTTATTCGGAGACTGACACAGAGGATCTAGACCATGTTTTGGAGTTGATAACAATCGATTCAAGGGACAGCGATAGCGCTGATTCAATCCGTGTGCCAGAAAATAGCCGATATTTTGTACCGACAAGTCAACGGATGTTGGAAGTCAAAATATTAAAGATGGCGGAATTGAAATACCTTCTAAAACATTTGAAATCCTGCCGTGACCTCAAAGTTCAAATGGGAAACTACTACTACTTTGAAAAGACTACAGCAGTTACCTTCATGTACACAGCAGTGGAGTACGCAATTATGCTAATTATGTCGGTAGATGAGCAGGGATTTCACTGAGAATTGTCACTTGAATCACTCTTTACCTATTCTCCATAGCTTATTTTTACGTAATCATTTTTGTACTAATTTACTAATTATTACTTTGAATTTGCGTATTCGAAAATTTGAATTGTTCTTTTTTTTTTTAATTAATTATTTCATTAATATTTTTAAATAAGTTTATTGACTACATTCTGAAGATCCGTGTTTGCATATTAAGATTCAAAGGGCTCTGTACCAATTAAATTAATAGGTTTGATTTACGATTTTTTTAAATCTAATAATTATATTACATTATCTTTAATTATTAAAGAATTAATAAATAAGGTGGAACAATCGAAGTAGTTATTAAGAAACGCCGTTTATAAGTTTGTCTTTTTCTTGAAAGAAAATTCCTAAATAAAGTTAGCGGGTAACTTTGAACTTCGGTGAAGTTAATCTCTGTCTTGTTTCTCTAAACTGTTTTCTCTTTTCTGTCAAGTCATTTCAGTAGTTTGTCATATTTTTAGTTGTTTTCTAATTAATTTTGAAAATCTGTTCCTCAATCGTACTTAATTTCAATTAGTTAAGAAGGATATCATTCAACGATCTTCTCTTCTCATTTATCGTTCTGGCTACGGGCAGTTACGACTCACCGCTAATCTAACTCAAGGTAAACAATTACAAGTTAATTAGTTTAAAACAATTAAAAATTTAGGATTGCTTAAGTTGACAAGTGTTTCTTCGAGGTGCTTGTTTACTGCATTATTCGAATATTATTACGTTCATGCATAGTGCCATGTGCCGGCGCGGCCGCGGTACCTTATTTACTGATTAAGTTAACAGTAGTTCTCGGTCTGTTGCGCGCAGTCGATCTGGATCTGTTACCTGTAATTTAATTTTAGTCAACTTGCGAAAGTTCGAATGAAGTATTTTTTTTTAATTAGGAATGGCGTCCTCTGGAAATGAAGAGGAATTGATGGCACGATTCCAAGAAATCACTGGTGCCAATGCTGAGAGGGCAAAGTTTTACATGGAAGCGTCTGGTTGGGATTTTCAGGTAAGTGGCTGCTTGTTAGTGTAAAAGTTGTCATGCCTCGAAATTGTAATGTGCTATATTCGTAAATGCTATTGGAACAGCTTGCGGTTGCTGGTTTCTATGAAGGCGAAAGTGATCAATTGGAGCCAGAAAGTCTAAGTCAAGAACCTCCGAATTTTAACCCCACCTTGGCAGGAGTAGGCAGTACCGATCTTGATGTGGCCTCATCGTTGCAACAACCATCGCAACCAATCAGTTCCGGCGTCAGTAAGGTTGGGTCTAAACCTACTCCGAGGGGAGGACTCGCTACGCTGGACTCCTTACGTCAACAAGAGGAAAATAGTTCGGACGATGATGAGAAAGGCCAAGCATTCTTTGCAGGCGGTGAGAATAAAATGGAATAATAATATTTAGATCTAATCCAAAGGAATTTCGTCAATAATTGCAAGTTTTTTTTATCGGAGTGACTTATCTGTTGTAATCGAATTAGGGTCTATCACAAGTGGCCAACAAGTGTTGGGGCCGCCGACGAAGAAGAAGGATGAATTTATCAAAGAGCTGTTCGAAAAAGCTAAGGAGTAAGTACTTGTTTTTTTATCACTCTGGTGAATTTTCATTGTTTTAACTTATGTATTAGGCACGGTGCAACATCCGAAGATCCCTTTGCTCCTACCAAAGCATCGTCGTCGTTCGGCGGAGCAGGTTACAAGCTAGGAGACTTGGCTGGTGGTTCAGCGGAACCAGCACGCCCCGCTGAATCCAACAGATTTGCTAGTTTGGAGCCACGGGAAGTGACTCTTCGATTATGGCGAACAGGATTCACTATTGATGACGGCGAACTTCGTCTATACACTGATCCTGAAAACATGGCATTCTTGGACTCTATCAAGGCTGGGTAATTCACTTTTTTTTGTTCCTGCCTAATCAAAATTTAGCTCATCCATTGATTCATATTTATAATTTCATTAATTTTTATATTTTTAGTGAAATCCCTCGCGAATTAATTCGAAGTCATCCTGGACAAGAAGTGCAGCTCGCAATGGAAGATCACCGTCATGAACAGTATGAGCCGCCCAAGGCGCCAGTCAATCCTTTCAGCGGTCAAGGTCATATGTTGGGCAGCCCTACACCAGTCGTCGTTTCCTCCAGATCTTCAGAAAGTAGCGAGGATCGAAATGTCAATGAAGAAAATGCTCGGAGTCTAATCAATTTAGCTGAAAGTCAGCCAACGACTAACCTTCAGATTCGTCTAGCTGACGGCACACGCCTTGTAGCTCGCTTCAACCACACTCATCGAATTAGTGATCTTCATACCTTCATCAACATGTAAGTTTTAAACTCTCCGTTTAATTTAAAATCAGATTGAGAACTTCCTCTTCCTGTTGAATCTCATATGGGATCTAAAATAGCTTGTCCCGTTTATTGTAAACGATTAGAAAGATAAACTATTATGTATTCTTATAATGAACAAATTAACTATTTTTAGTTCAATTTTACGAATTTTTTTAAGGGCCAGGCCGCAGTATAGCTCTGCAAATTACATTCTCACTCTCTTTCCCAATCGTGATTTGACGGACATGGAAGCTACTCTGAAGGATGCTAACATCTTGAATGCAGCCTTAACACAAAAAATGAAGTCCTCTGCATAAGCATTAGACTAATCTCTATGGGTTAACTTCGGATACATTTGTAAGTTATATTGAGAAAATATAAGTATTCATGTAAGCTCCATGTCCAAACTGTACATTGAATGTACCGATTGTCTAAAAACTAAATTAAAATGGAATCAACACACAAAAATATAATTTAGCTTATCATTTACGCCGGGCAAAGGCACAGTCAATTTATTCCAGGAGTCCAGGCAGACCAAAAGCATCAGAGCGAGCAGTTGTACAATAACCACCTGCTTCATTTATCCGTAATCCTCGAGTCGAACCTAAAAGCTCCTTAGAAGGATTCTAGTTTCTTAGTTCTTCCGAGCGTTTTCTTCATGACTGTTTACCGGACTTAGAAGTACGTTGTTGAGTTGTTCTGGAGCTGGATCCTCTTCATGTCGCCTTGCTAAAGCCAAAGGATGGTGTTGTTGGAGAAAGTTGTGTCCGCCTACATTCTTATTCACAGTATCGGCGTTTAGATTCAGATGCTCCCCGAAGTTGTCATTGAGAGCAGCAGGTGGTAACTGAATCTGTGGTGGATGTGCTGTAGGTGGGTTTCCAAATATTTCTATGTTTTCGATTACATATCTCAGCCGATCATATTCGTGTTTGTATATCAGGAAGAGAATTAGGCTGACAATTGCAAGTGCCAAGATGAACAGTTGTTGGTATTTCCTCATTATGAAATTAATTGAGCTTCAACTCGTGTTTGCAGTGCTGAGAAGTATTTCACGCGCTTCTCCAGATCCAATCCAATGGGGCGTTTGTTTAGCCTAGATCAGTGTTTTATCGACACTCGAAACAAGCTTATGAGTAGAAACTGGTATTAATAGTGCAATTAACACTTCCAGCACATTTTAAGGATCAATTAACCTCAATTAAGTACAATTAATAGTGACCAATTATCGCTAAGTTAGTTAATTAATTAACACGGTAAAGCTTATCTTTGTAAACTGCTGATCTTGGTTGTTGTAAAGGTTTCTTTTGTTTTGTTAAAATTGCAGTTTTCCTCTGCATGCACATCCATCCATACTTGGGCACTGTTTGTCAAATGGTCCTTACACGTGACCAGGTTGGCGCCACAATGTCTGACTAAACTAAAGTCAAAACTTCAAAAGTTGTTTTTGTTTTCAGTGTTTAGAACAATCGAAAAATAAAAAAATGTATTTTTAAAAAAATCTTCAGTTATCTAATTTTGTTTGTAAAGTTCATTAAAGTAATCACATTGCTCTTAAGCGTATATGCCTCTTTCACTGATTACTATAACTGATTAATTTAGTTGTCAATTAAGCGATGACAGAAGAAAGAGCAGGGAAGAAGAAGACGCAAGTGTCATTTACAATTCGTGACGAAAAGGAACCTCGACATCATTCTGGAGTATCCTGTATTGTGTATGACCCTGTGCTCGATAGGTAACGTCAAACAAGGTCACCAACAAGATATGCTTGATAATCGGCATTTGCGTGATACTTTAAATGTCCGTTCCGGACTTCGCTCTACGGGTTACATTTCAACGAAGGGGGGCCACGGCCACAGCCAGCTTATCCCCCAAAGAAGGCTAGGTTTTAAAGTTTTTGCGCAGAGAAACAATCTTCTTCTGGCTGCGCAACGTCTCGATAACGCAACGATATTTTGGCCCCCTTCGTTCAAATCCAACCCGCTCTACGTTAAAAGTACACCTTCAATTTGGGATGTTTTTTTTTGTCTTGAAGGGTCCACTCTGCTGGTAGAGATGGAATCATCCGGACACATAGTGTGGCTAAAGGTCAAGTACGCTTTTGTCATACGATGGAGCATCATACAGGTAAAGTTCTACTTTTCGATACCTTTTTAACTGGATTTGTCAGGGTGTGGAAAACGGAATTGCAAATGCTTATAATCTTTGACTATAATCAAAATAATATAAATTTGTGTATTTTTCAGACTGGGTGAACGGGATTATTTTAACTAGTCATGGAAAGAACATTATGTCTGGATCAAACGACTGCACTGTGAAGTTATGGAACGCTCAAAAGGGATTTGGTGAGGGAAAAGTTATTATAAATCTCGGATGCAAATACGATACGGTACGATACTTGCTTTTAAAAAAATCCTAAAATTGATCTTCTGTCAACTGTAGTAATGTCAACTTTACGAACACATAAGGATTATGTACGAGCTTTAGCATATTCGAAAGAACGAGAAACGGTATTTTGTCTAAATTGAAACCAGTGTGCCTTCCATACTTGAATAAATTATTCATAAATCATCCGGTGTGTATTCGTGTTTTAAAGGTTGCATCAGCCGGATTCGACCGAAGCATTTATTTATGGGATGTTCAAACTCTCACAGCTTTAACCGCTACAAAGAATACTGTAACAAGTAAGCAGTGTTGGCTTAACGCAATAAATGACAAGATTTTTTAGATGACTTAAGGAAGTGTACTTGGCAAATGTTACAAAGACTGTTTTTATTTTGCATATTTATATTTTATGTATTTGCAGCCGCTGCTCTGACAGGATCGAAGAATAGTATTTACAGCCTGGCAATGAGTCCCGATGGAAATACCTTGGTTTCTGGTTCCACAGAAAAAGTGTTAAGGGTCTGGGATACGAGGCGATATACAAAAACTATGAAATTGAAAGGTTTGGAGTAGATATAATCATTTTAATTCTATGATTAGAGTACAGTCTTACCTGTGTAATAACTAATTGTCAAACTTATTTAGGGCATATGGATAATGTTAAAGCACTCTGTCTTAATTTCGATGGATCTCAATGTCTCTCTGGATCAAGGTTGGATAAAATTACTTCAAAAATTAAATCAAACTGAACACGAAATTACAACCAAGCAATTACTATATTTTTAGTGATGGCACCATCAAGCTGTGGGTCCTGGGACAACAACAGTGTATTCTTACGATACGGTGTCACAGCCAGGGAGTTTGGGCTTTGGCAGTAAGCTTTCTTAATAAGCTAATGTATAATGTTACTTTTAGAATGCTTTAGAATATTTCTTCCAGAAATGCTTTGTGATAACGTTTTCATTGTTGTTGTTTTTCAACTTATATGCTGAATGCTTACGTTGAAGTGAAAGTTTAAATACAATTGATTTCTTTACAATGTTTTCTTTTATTACGTTTCCAGGCGCCTGAGTCTTTTCATTTTGTGATTTCTGGCGGAAAGGATTGTCGAATTATGTTCACAGACTTGCGCCTAGGAGGTTGTGTGTCCACTGTGGTAGCAGTCGAGGCGCATCCAATTCTTAGCTTATGCCTCGCACCTGACCTATCAATGGTTTGGGTGGGAACCACGGACTCCACCTTCAGAGCTTGGCCGCTCCCTTCAGAGGAGGAAGCTTGCCAGGAGGACTACATTCACAGTCCTCCGTTAATTGAGATTGAAGGTATTCCAGCCATAAGGCAGTATTCCATCTTAAATAACAAGCGGCACATTCTCACCAAAGATACAAAAGGAAATGTGCAGTTGTATGATGCACTGATGGTAAGTAATTGTGAGGTCTCTTGGATGTCATTTTCGTCACCCAATTTTTCTTCATTAGGGAATCAAGGTAGAAGATCTAGGTCAAGTTGATTTCGAACAAGAAATACGGGATCGAACTACTCAAGTTTTTATTCCTTCATGGTTCACGGTGGGATTGCATACAGCTGTAAGTTAGACTGGCAATATTGAAAAAAAAAACTAATTTATATTTATAAGAAAGGAAGTTGAACATTCCGTTGTAATTTGTTTTTCTCATAGATGGTGACAATACATTTAGCCCAGGATGAAAACACTGATTGCCTAGGGGCTTGGGTTTCAGCTAAAGATCAGAACCTAGTCTGCGAAGAAAGTGACCTAGATCAGAAAGGTATTATTTTTAATTCTAGATGTTTGGATGTCAACTTAAATTCCTTAAATGTAAGCCTGCGTCTTTTGTTTACAGTTAACTTTGGTAGACTTCTACTCCAAGCCTTATTTGAACCGGGAAGATTCTCCACAAATCCGGGTCATAAGTTTTTTAGTATTGCTGGCCACACGCCCGTCTATATCACCGGAGAGCAAGGTAATGTAATGTGAATGTTTGCTGAAAAGTACATTTTGTTTACTTTTTTTTTAAATTGTACTTTTTAGGTAGCAAAACAATGTACAGATTTCTTGTGCGTGATGCTGTCGGAGAAGCCGAACGATCATGTCTCTCTGAAGCAATTCCACAATGGGTTTTTGGTAAGTTAGCCTTAAAGCACTAATAATATTAGTGTAAGTCACATAATTATTGGAAATTATTTGTTTGGTAGAGCAAATCATGGAGGAATACAATCAACCACCAAAGTTTATCAAGATTCTTTTCTTCCTCACTCCTTATTCTATGAACGGAGGGAAGAGCCTCAAGCGAGAACGTCTCTTTGCAAATGACTTTATTTCGATGCGAAAGGTAATGGAGCATGTCCTGGAGAAAATGGATGAGGAGAACGCACAGTCCACGACTGGAAGTGTAGTTAGCAATACCACAGACGTGCCAGCAGAAGAGCGCGTGCGCTTGTACTGTCTCGATACTTTACTTATGCCTGACATGGACCTTAGGACAGTGAAACACTTCTATTGGAAAGGACCTGGAGATCTAGTTCTGACGTACTCCATACTCAAGACGGATAGGCTTTCCCTGTAGTTCGTAGTTGTAATGGTTATGATTCATATTTATAATATTTAACTAATTATTACGCAAAACTACGCCCTTGAATTTTCAACCGGAAATTGCAAAAAATTTCAAGTTCTAATATTGTAGGGCCTTATAATCACACGGGTTTGGAACAAAACGAAAACGAAACGCGCCAAGACAGGTCTATAGTTTTTAATATTTCTAATAGCACATCACTTTAGTTATTCAGCCAAAAAATAGTGAAGAATTTGTAAACGATTCATTGTAAAGGTTTATTAACTAACACAGATTAGCATGACTCTTGGTGTAATACATTTTACACTTTAATAAATAGCATTTATGTAACGAATTATCCTGCGTTCTCAAATTATAATATATCTGAAGCTAAAGCTAAATACACGACTAGTTCGGCAGAAATCTTGTTTAGACAAATACAAAACTTGGATAACTTGACATTCAATGACCTTTGTCAAGCATTCAAGTTTGTATTGAATTAAACTTGATTACAGGCGTAAATTAGTGAAAGCGCTGAAAGTAAGAATAGCAATGAAGCGCTGACAGCAGAAGCCGATGCTGCTGGGGTTGTGGTGCCGAGGAGTACGGCTTCCTTGGCATCACAATAGTCAAAGACATCTTCATATTCGTCCTCCTTGCATCGATACCCAAATAGTTTGTTCTTGTATCGATATTCAAAGGGATGTGTCTCTAAGTCCTCGCTTTTAGCACATATCCAATTGGCTCGGTAGTCGCAATGGAGGTAGAATTGCGTGTCACTTCCGCTTTCCATCCAAGTACCCACACTCAAGTTCCCATTGGTCGAATCCAATAATGGCTGGAATTTCTCCCGGGGCAAGTGAGTAAGACCCGCATTATTCATTAGATTCACTTCCGCATTTTGACTGATTCCGCTAAAGGCATCGACAGCAATTCCCTGTGCACTTAATTTGTTATGTTGCAGGTCCAATTTGTGCAGGTTTGAGCACCCTGCAAAGGCAAATGCCTGAATCCTCTCCACGTTTCCATTGAGGATGTCAATGACTTCGAGGGACGAATTTTGGCTTTGGCCATTTGCAAAAGCATACTTCGGAATCAGTGGAATCGACACCCTTGACAGGATGAGCGTCTTGAGGACTCGAAAATTGGCAAAGAATTGAAAAACCTCGGAAGAGAGTGGCTTGAGGAGATGTTCGGACATTTTGAAGCGTTCTGTGGTGTCATAGGTGCCTGGAAAAGCGTTGGGATGGATGTACTCAATGGTGTCAAAGCTAAAGACGATAATTTCTCGGAATCTAAGATCGGTAATTGAATCTTCATCCACTTTGAGAGTACTGCCCTTGCCTAGGGGTGCTCCAGAAATTTCCAATTTTTCATAAACAATTGACTTGACGTCTGGAACGAGGATGCTAATGGTGTCAAACGATGTCTTCATGACCCAAGGCAGCTTGTTGGGAATATTAAGGGGACAGTCAAGCATCTTTTTGGATTCGTTGCAGTAACAGTCAAATTTAGCTCCCGTTGGAGGACAGACCTTGACCTCTCCCAATCCATTGTTAACTTCAGCATCTCCCAATGTACACAAAAGTGCCAAAATAGGAATGATTTGTAAAATTTTCCACATTTTGGAACCAGATTTTTGTCTGTGGTTTTGTACTACTGGCGCAATATGTAAGGAAATGTACTGGCACACTGCTCTCAAAAATACTGCTTCAATTTGCCAACCTTTACACTCGCTTTTGTATTCTAAGTTTCTCCAACTGCAGCAATTTTGCTGACGCCATTTCAGGGAACTGGAGACGTGATCACTAGAAATTCATTCTGATTGAGTTCTTCTATGTAATTTTTAAACCTAAATCCGGCTTTTTGTAAGTTCTAAATTTGGAAAATTAATTTCAATATTGTATTTATCTTATTTGAGATTGACGTAATTCTTTTAAACATTCGGCTATGGTACGAATCCTTTAAGTTAATCGCTTCGAAATGAAATCACGAAATTAAGCCAAACAGAAATAATTATAACAAATTGCTCATACAATTTAAATTGTAGTAAAATCTTACATAAATCCAATAACTTAATATCCTTTTAGTACAAAATGTAGGACAAATGAAATAATTTGGTAAATATAACACACTTAAGTTTGAAGAAACTAACAAAACTGGTTGAGTTAAATATGTGTTAAGTATTTCGTTATTGTTCCAACATTGAGTCATGACGCTCTTTATAAGATTTGAATCCCGGTAAATTTGAACTTCAAATTTAAATTCGCCCCTAATTTAAAATGGGACGAACATCGAATTTTGATTTCCCTTCGTTTGTTGTTCTTAATTGTTTATTTTCTTCTTTGACACTTAATTAATTAGTTAATTAACGAAATTGTGCTTTGATTAGTTTGTGGCATCATGGGAAAGGATAGAAGACGCCGTGGAGACAGGTCTAGGTCACGCTCACCAAGAGAATCTGACAAGGACCGAGATCGTCGTCGAAGAGACAGGTCAGCTGAGAAAGACGAAGAATCGTCAAGTCGAAAACGTGCAAAGCGAGATGAAGAGAAGGCAAAGGATAAGTACGGAGACATTACCGAAGGGATCTTCGACACGAAATTGGACAAAGAGGCTGCACAGATCAAGCTGGAGGCTGAGATGAACAAGAGACGAGATAGGATAGAAAGGTAAAGAAATCGTAATTCTTTTGCAACATTTAAATTTGAAATTGAGGATATTAACATGCACTGGTGACAGAGAAATGGCTATTCTTGATCTGTACTCGGGTAAAGGATTTGGTTTGCTCAAATGCTGGGGAAAAAAACCTGAAATAGAAACCGGAAAAAAATAGAAAAGAATATTTTATCTTAAAATTCAAATGACTTTAAGGTGGAGAGCTGAACGACGGGAGACAGATTTGAAGCGAGAGGTAATAAACAAAAAAGAGATGTTGTCTAATTTGGTAGCTGGAAGGAAGGCTTGGACACTGGATGGCGACGATGATGAGTAAGTGAAAACTACATTCATCTAGTAATTTAGACGCTGCAAATCAAAAAGTACAATTTCATTTGAACGATATCTTTTATCCAGGGAAGACGATGGAGGACCATCTCAAATTGAATTAAAGAAAAATCCTACTACAGGAAAACTCTTTATTGAGAAAACTAGCTCAGCAGCGCCTAAGAAACCTACCCAAATGACGACAGATGCATCAGAAGAAGACGATCAAGAGGAAGATCCTCTAGGTACATGTCATTTATTGTCACAGTTACGGTCAGCAGCTGCCTTATCGTAGTGAAAAGTTTGCTAACTACACATATTTAATATCAATTCTTTGTTATAGATGCTTATATGAAAGGCGTTCAGGCGGAAGTGGAAGTTCGCAATGAAGTGACAAGTGAGTTTTCATATTATTACACCACCATTGATTGGTGAAATTCAGGTTTTTGTAACCTATAAATTACTTTTATTTTATTTATTTTTTACAATGTAATAGGTTCCACAAAATCTTTAGTTCAGACTCCCAACACTGATGTGAAGGAGAATGTCGTGATTCTCACAACAGGCTTAGCCAAAAAGGTGGAGAAGAAAAACAAAGGAGAATTAATTGAACAAAATGTTGATGGACTAGAGGTTAGTTTATGAAATTTTACTTCGCCTTGTCATACATATTCGCCTTGTATATTTGCTTAATACCAAATTCTGTTATGTTAGTATTCGTCGGAGGAAGAAAAGGATGACTTCGACACGGTATCAAATATGAACGTAAACAAAACAGGGAAGAAGGAGGTCAAAATTGACCATGCCAAAATTGAATACGAACCGTTCCGGAGTAAATACAGTTTTAAATTACAATGCAGTAGTTATAATTCAGTTAATAATGAATTTCGATCCGATTTTTTGAATATTTTAGAGGCTTTTTACGTTGAGGTTCCGGAGTTAGCACGCCTTTCTCCTGCAGAGGTCGACGCGTATCGCTGCGAACTTGAGGGAATTCGAATCAAAGGAAAGGGTTGTCCCAAGCCTATAATGAAATGGGCTCATGCAGGTCTGTCGCGCAAGGAAATGGACGTCTTAAAAAAAGTAGGTTTTGAGAAACCAACACCAATTCAGGCCCAAGCTATTCCAGCGATTATGTCAGGTAGGGATCTAATTGGGATTGCGAAAACTGGGTCGGGCAAGACGCTTGGGTTTCTACTACCAATGTTTCGACACATTTTGGATCAGCCGCCTCTGGAAGAAACTGACGGTCCAATCGGTAAATCTAAAAGTTCGATCTCTTATTATATCGACTCTATATTAATGATTGAAAGTTTAATATTAGATGTGATTGATTATGTTTAGCTATTTTAATGGCCCCCACTCGTGAGCTTTGTATTCAAATTGGAAAGGATGCAAAGAAATTTTGTAAAAGTCTTGGGCTACATGTTGTCTGTGTTTATGGTGGGACTGGGATCTCGGAACAAATTGCAGAATTGAAGGTAACTAAATTTTTTTGAATTAATATCATTTCTTCATTTAAGGCTCATTTCATCATATTTTCAAAATATGATGAAATGAGCCTCATTGTTTTGTATTTCATAGAGGGGAGCAGAAATTATTGTATGTACACCCGGACGTATGATCGACATGATAAACGGTAATATTAAATTCTCATTTCTCAATAATAAATTTAAAGTTCTGCACTCTATGATTTTAACATTATAGCCAATTCCGGACGAGTGACGAACCTCCGTCGGTGTACCTATATTGTTTTGGATGAAGCTGACAGAATGTTTGACATGGGTTTTGAACCTCAAGTGATGAGAATTATTGACAACGTGCGGCCAGATCGACAGACCGTCATGTTTTCGGCCACCTTTCCCCGACAGATGGAAGCTCTAGCTCGTCGTATTCTTCAGAAACCAATTGAAGTACAAGTGGGCGGTCGCTCCGTGGTTTGCAAAGAAGTAGAACAGATTGTTGTTGTTCTGGACGAGGAACACAAATACCTCAAACTTCTGGAGCTACTTGGCAACTACCAGGAACAGGGAAGCGTGATCGTTTTTGTGGAGAAGCAGGAGAATGCAGACACACTGCTCAAGGATCTCCTCAAATCTGGATATCCTTGCTTGTCCCTTCACGGAGGTATCGATCAGTATGACAGAGATTCGACGATTTCTGACTTTAAATCAGGAAGATGTAAATTGTTGATTGCTACAAGCGTCGCTGCAAGAGGACTCGATGTCAAGCACCTTATTCTTGTCATCAACTATGATTGCCCGAATCACTATGAAGACTACGTTCATCGTTGTGGGCGAACCGGAAGGTATGAATTTTTATTTTTTCCTTTTACTCAACACTGATTTATTTTATATTTGAGTTTTTTTTAAACTTCCCTATTAATTTTGTTGTCAGTTGTGGTTTATAGGAATATATGAAGTATGAAGAATATATTTTAGTGTAAGTGAATTTACAATGTTTTGCTTTTTACAGGGCTGGAAATAAGGGTCACGCCTACACGTTTGTAACGTCGGAAAATGCAAAATACGCTGGCGAAATCATTCGTGCACTGGAGCTCTCAGGAGCAGAAGTCCCTCCTGAATTAGCCGAGCTGTGGACAGGTTACAAAGCGTCTCAGGAGGCAGAAGGCAAGAAAATTAAAAGCGGTGGAGGATTCTCTGGTACTAAAGGATACAAGTTTGATGAAGCTGAGTCTCAAATGGCGTCGGAGAAGAAGAAATTCCAGAAACATGTCTTAGGTATGAATGATATGCGTATTACGTATGTATACGTAGAGCAATGTAGAGAGTTAGCATATAGAGAATGTGATATTTTTTCTTAAATAGGTCTGGAAGATTCAGATGACGAAGATTTAGAAGGAGATCTGGAGCAACAAATTGAGACGATGATGGCTCCAAAGCGAACAGTGAAAGAAGTATCGACAGTATTTCCTATTCCTGGTGGAAATACGGGAGCCGGTGGAGCACCGTCGGTGGATAAATTGGAATTGGCCAAGAAGTTGGCTTCCAAGATTCAATTGGAAAAGAATTTGGGAACAGACACAAACAAGGTTCAAGTCGCGACAGAAGCTGTTATGAAAGGAAGCATTTTCTCTGGTCAACCTAGAGTATCTGTAAGTCTAATTGTGTAGCAATTAAACGTTTTTTTTTTACACTGCATTGGCAATTTAATTTTAACTCGAAATGATTATTGAATTTAGGCAAAGAATGTGGCAGAGCAGTTGGCTAATAAGTTGAACCTCCGCCTCAACTACCAACCTTCAGAAGATGGAGCTCCAAATCCGGTAAGGAGTCATACCTTCTTGTCTACTTGAGTAATCCAGGGGAAACTGTTAATTGAGTTTAAACTCTTTTAGATCAAATACTCATTTTTGATGGAAATATTTTGGTTTTATAGGACGGAAGCCCATTCTCAATTGAATCCACCAATCCTGCAGTACAGACAAAATACGAAGAAGAGTTGGAGATCAACGACTTTCCACAACAGGCAAGGTGGAGAATCACTTCGAAAGAAACGTTGGCCCAAATTGGTGACTACTCAGAGGCGGGCATCACCGTGCGTGGAACCTACATTCCTCCAAACGACAAGAAAACAGCACCTCCAGTCGAAGGGGAACGGAAGTTATACTTGGCAATTGAATCTATGTCTGAATTGGCCGTAAGCAAAGCGAAAAATGAAATTGTCCGCATCCTAAAGGAAGAAATGTTGAGGATACAAGCCTCGTCCAATCACTTTGTGGGTAGTAAAGGGAGATACAAAGTACTGTAAAATAATACTAAAAATTAAGTCGTTTTTCGGAAAATTAAAACCTAATCTTTTACAAATACAAAAACCTCCTTTTCCTTAAGAATTCGATTGGGCCTTGTTTTCAACAAAAGTAGGTTTGCCGTTCTTGTTGTTTGTTTAAATTAAATAAAAATTTAAATAAAATTTTCAAGTTAGTATTTTCTCAAGATCGAATTTTTAAAGGCAACATTGCAATTTTTGTCACTTCCAGTTTTATTTTTAAGTAAAAAAAAACGTTATTAGTAAAACGCTCATTGAATTGTAAGGCTTTGACTTTATTCGCTTTCGCTAGTTCCTTGATTGCTTGAGACAACGTCTCGACACGAATAAATATCAACCCGACCGAAGAATCTGAAATTAAACTATTTGTAACATAATTTACTCTACAGTTTCACTAATTAATATTTCATTTTAAGGCTAGTGGTTAGTTAAGTATAAGTCAGTTAATTAAAAAACACCTAATACTAACGGGAATTGAGTGAGTGTTCGATTCATATTATAATATACAAAAGAAGTACCAAATATTATTTTCGCTGTCCACGGTTCCGGTTCCGAGCCTTCCTTTTGCACTGGAATTGCCAGTCTACTTCTTTTCTGTGTCCAACCCCAAATACACCATTTGCGGACGAAGTGAAAACCAAACGAGCCTTATTCAAATGAGGCTGTTCTTCCGGTGACAAGTCGCTTTCCGATACAGTGAGTGACTGCGGCGGTCGGCGATATTTGTTTCGTCGCGGTCTCCGTTTTCGTTCTTCGGATCGTCTCTTACCTTGTTTCGTATCGTTGCCATATCCTGGTAAATACGAACTCAAAGTTTCGGAGTCAGTTGTGTTATGCAGCGGTTCGGAAAAAGATGGCGAATGAACACAACGCGATTGATGTGAAGTTTCTGGTGGGCTACTAGCGAGTACATTAGCGTAAGAACGCCCATCAATGCCATTTGGCTTGACTTGCGTGGCTGGAACTTGTTCAGGGGCAAGTTTGGAAGGTGAATCACCCAATAGAGGATACTGAGAAGTAACAGCCTTCCTGATCATATCAGGAATAACTGGAGCAGCAAATGGCACTGAAGAAGTGGGTTTACGAACCTCACTTACTCTTGACGTTGGTATAATGCTCACTTTGAATACTGATGCTTGAGGCTGAATAACAGCCTCCGTTGGTGGCGTTTGTGCAACAAGAGATGCTGCAATGGTGGGAGGCTTGATCATGTTGGATTCAATAAATAATCCGCCAATTTCCCTTGACAGAAGATCCCAGTCATCAATTCCAACATCAGGTTCATGGCCAGAATCAATTAATTCCGATTCGGAAGTTCCATTAATCTTCGCACTTGTTCGCATGTACAGCGGCAAACCTTTAGCAATACAGAAAAATAAGAATTAATTCAGGTACAACAAAACTGATTAAAATCATTTACAGCTTCATGCTCCTTTGACGTAACTTACGTCTTTCGAAACGTTCAGGTGCGGGTTGAGGCGAAACAAATAGTGGTAATTTTGATCTCGTCCTTCGTGAAACAGGGAATTGGACCATAGTGTTGGGAGTGTTTCCGAAGTAATCTCGGGCAATATGACGATTGCAATCGGATGTCACGGCTTCCAAGGTGTACTCCTGGCTCATGTGCCGATCGGGTTCACAGGTGTACGCCGGCGTCATGTCAGCAAGAGGTTCCAAGAAGAATCCCATGCCCATGTCCCGATGAGGTTCCAAAGGACATCCCTGGCCCATGTTCATGTCATAAGTAGGTTCCGACGCGCATCTCTTGTTAAGATTTCGATGGGAATGAGGTTCAAAAGCGTATCCTTGGGTTACTTCACCATGAGGTTCATAAGCGTACCC
>VYYI01000121.1:0-49260 GCA_021029175.1 Bilobella aurantiaca | reverse complement strand
TTTCCATTGTGCTATTGAATCACTTAGGCGTAATGTTTTAACTTTGATCACGAGGAGACTTTACACACGTCTATCTTTAATCACGTCTAAACTCGAACTCAGACTAAAGCATTTGCCAATTGAAGAAAGAAGCTACTTTTTTTAATAAATTTTGCTTAAACATTGGTTAAACATAGGTTAATGGGTAATTTTCAATTCGTATTATTTGAACATAAATCTTTCAAAGATGAAAATTATTTGCTACAAAATATACTATTAAACAGAAGACTGTAAGTTGAAAAATATTGATTCTAATATATTCCGCAGAAATACGTTTTGGCATT
The DNA here is from genome assembly GCA_021029175.1 of Bilobella aurantiaca. Taxonomy (NCBI): domain Eukaryota; kingdom Metazoa; phylum Arthropoda; class Collembola; order Poduromorpha; family Neanuridae; genus Bilobella; species Bilobella aurantiaca. The sequence continues at coordinate 48,937 of VYYI01000121.1, read as the reverse complement.
CACAAATATGTGCATAAGTAAGTATTGAACATGGAAGAATTCTAAGGTAGGTAATTGGATTGCATGTTGAAAGCTTAGAAAAAATAAATATCAAACCAATTTAGTAAATTGAAATGGTTTGTTATGCAAATTCAATGTTGTAATTGCGGCCGACCACCAAAATTATGGAAAACTGTTTTTAAATAAACATGCAGACGAGCGGGAACCGACGTGAATTGTCATTTACATAAAAATTTGCATATTAAAAAAATACTATATATATTAATTCAGTACCAAATTTAGAATTGCTTACAATAGTGAATCATAAAAAAATTATTTGTGAAATTAAAAAATAATTTGGGTGTAAGTACTTGTGGATCACAAAGGTCGATTTTTAAAATTAAACCCTGAAAAATTGAAAATTGGAGAAGTTGTCAATACACTAGAATCTTATTTGTGCAAATATGCTAGTTAAGCATTTTAAATTTTGGAATTATATCCGCAACATGCTAGCAATACTAGCAACCATTATTGAAAATTCAGTTGATTCGAAAACCGGATTCGATAATTGTTTTGTAATGATATTCGAAAACGGTAATCGAAAGCAAGAACAAACAAATATCTTGAAAAGCGTTGATCAAGATACAGTTTTGCAGGATTCTCCAACTACTCGTATTCATTCAGGTTTAGAAAATATAAAACTGCAAATTGTGCTTTCAAAACTTAAGTCAAATTTTCATACTTGTCGACAAACTTGCCAAGTGCTGTATTTCATAAACTTTGATCAATACCAGTACTGTGAATCCTCTGCCCATTTATTCTGGCTTCTCTAATGTAATTATCTAGACGCTAAATCTCTCTGTTACGGTAAGAATACATACCACATATGGGCATCCAAAGGCTCGTCAACATACATTCCTGTAAAAGATAACCTTGCCATATGCAAATTTGCCAAACCATTAACGCGCACTGAACAGAGCTTACTTAATGTTTTCACACACGAAATTGTTTTCAAAGAAGATACAGTTGAAATTGTAACAAAACTACCAGCTCCCTGTGCAACTTCACTTCGTTTTAAAGTTCCAAAACAACATCTTGACTCTGAACTTCAAAACATAAGAGAAATATTGGACACACAATGTAGGCTTTTGTTATTGTACAACTGCAATATGACTTGTCTATATTTAAAACCTTTTGCAAACGCTGCAACTCATATCACAGTCTTATATGGGAAAATGTACAGCAACCGGCATGGAACGACCTACAATAAGTATGCGCACTTACCACCCTTTGTTAAGATAATGGAGGTAGTTTTAAAAATAATGGTAACATCAAAACCGGGCGAAAATTTGACAATAATACCAATAACAAAACCGGATACTTACTCAGTGCCTGTAATTCATCCAATAACGTATCCGCTTTTTAAGCTAAATGGATTGTTTCGCATCCAAGCTTATAGCAACTTTTATATGACTGGAAGTATTTCCCATAATTTCATAACTTGTGCCGGCAAGACACAATATGTCACATTTGCAGCATTTCTTACGCCATTCTGTGCCTATATTTGGATATGCGTTCTGCCTACCATAGTAGCATTTATTGGAACTTTATTCTTGGTGAACAGTACGTTCAACCTTAAAAAAATTACCTACTTTATTGCCATACAAATTTCGATGGAACAAGGTATACTTATTTCAGAAAACGCTAAAAAGTTAACTGGGATAAAAATACTGCTTACAATGTTTTGGCTGTTTTGCCTTTTGTCTATTGAATTGTTACCGAGGTGAGGTGACAACCAATTTGACAAGACCATTTCCAACGGTTAATTTGCAGAGTGTTGCCGAGAGTATCGAGAAAATGTATGACATATTAATACCAACCAATGAGCCCATAGCCCGGCTGGATTTTACTAAGGCAAACTCTTCCGCAATTCAATATTATTGGCAAAAAGTGAAAATTAAACTTGATGACTTATGCATTAGCGTTGCTAAAGCACTGACAATTAACTTAGATCTAGATAAAAACAATTATATCTATCGTTATAGTATTGTAGAGAAAAAATTTCCTGGATTTGTGAGAAGCCTGCGACCAGTTATGTGGCAAAGTACAAATGTTGAATCAAACAATTCCTTGGAAACGGAGCTCCTCATGTGCGACAATGCCATTTACGTAGACGAAACATTGTCGCTAGATTACGTCCTTGCAAATTTGGTCAAAAGGCATAGTTACGCAGCTTCTCGGCTCTACTACGGCAAAGATAAGTATCTTTCGCATTCGACGTTTTGGATAATGGGTTCCTTGCAGTTTGACAAGTTGAGCACTCTGCATGGGCGTTTTGAAGACGTACGGCAGTCAGGCGTTGCTGCACATTTGAACGAAGGTGTAGGGTCAGAAAAATATAATATCAGTATGGTGGTTAAGAAACACAAGACTATTCAGAATGCAGAGGCCTTGAGACCCAAAAAGTTGACTTTAAGTAGTAGCCTCCTCCAGGCAGCCTCTATTCTCTACTTTACCCTTAATTTAACAGGGCTATTTATTATTTGTCTGGATCTGCTTAGAGAAAATTTAAGAGAATTTAATAATTTTAAGTATAATTTTAATTCTAGACAAATGTAACTAATGAAAAAATTAATAAATGTCGAACTCAATTCAATTTTACCTGCTAATTTAGAGTAAACTACGGGATTTAGGTATGGACGTTGTCAGGCAATACCGCCCCATGACAAAAGTTCCATACAAATTATAAACTACCACGTAAATCAATGTTTGTTAGGAATACACTAGACAAAGCATATAAGAACCTAAATCCATGAAACTAGAAAACACACAACGCTAAAAAATTGCACGAAATAGAGAGCAATGTTTAGCTTTTGTTAATTTTGCAAAATATACTAATGAGAACAATAGTTTGAATGAGTTGAAGGATTCTATTGATTAGCTGTTATACATTTTATAGCTGTTCTTCATTATTAGACATTGCATTGTAAGTTTGTGCGAGCGTTACAGAACGAGTAAAGTCACCCTAATAAGCTGAATTGCTACTATTGGCGGTAGAGTTTCGCGGCCCCGGCTCTTTTGCCAAGAGCCGAATCGGAGCCGGAGCCGAAGTCGACTCCCGGTTCCCTAATAAAAGAATTACCGAGCCGAAGCCGCCGGTCTGCCACCCGGATTTCGGCAAGTGCCGAGTCGGAGCCGGAGCGGAGTCAGGAGCCGGCTCCCGGACTTTTGTTTAGTATAGGATTATAGTATTGGAGTATATGGTGTCAATATATTGAATCAAATTTTTTAGTTAATTAACTAATTGTGTACTATTATTTTGGTTGCTATATATAATATTTTGCAGTATTTTATAGTGTTGGTTTGAAAAAATTTGAGAAATACTAAAAAATGCCACTATGAGCACTGCACAAGCTGCAAAAAATTAATGCGCAAATTAGTCGAAGGCAAAGGGACATGGTAAACTGATTTTAATTATTTTAATTTAATGGAACTTGGTGTTTTCTACCCAAGACAGTTTAAAAATTCTATTCTGTGAAGGTATATTTGACCAGTCACAAAAACCTTATAAATCTCCAATCTAACCCTAAATCAATCAATTATGTTAATCCAATACGCACCAATTAACGTCTTAAATACGCCTTCTCCAAGTTGTCGCGTAGGACCAATTGAGTACTTAAGAGGTGGAAAAAGGTTGCAGCTAGATATTATAAACCTCTTGATTATTTTTACTAATTGGAAAAAAGTGTAAAATTTTGGCATTTTGGCTCAAGTGTTTCGTAACGTCAAAGTCAAAGTCAAAAAAAAATTTCAGAATAGTAAACGTTACTGAACTGTTTGAAAATTGATGCAAAATGGTATGAAACCTGTATAATGAATCCGCCTGGAATCAAGCGTTTCTTGATATAGCAATTATATTATCACAATATAAAAAGAAAGTTATCCAAACGATTATATAGTTGGATCAGTTTTACAAAATTTTACTAAATTTAAACCTGTTTTGTCAGAATTTTCAACAGGTGTGCTGCACATACGAATCTTGTTATTTACAAATTGGAATTGTGATGTTGAATTTCAACTATTGAATTATAGAGTGCAAAAGTAGGTAAAACAGCCTCGTATTCAAAATTCGCGATAAAGCATGCAGTGTATCGTTCAAAAGATGAGTGGAATAATTATAATTGAGATGCAGCGTGGAACCCAATATTCTGTGTACTGTTAATGGTATTTAGTTTTAACTCAATTCTTTGAATTTGGTAAAAATCCAAGAGATTGTGTCCTAGCCTGACGATATGGGATAATGGATGAGCGTGCTAGTAGAGTTAGTGTTCCTGGAAATTTGCATCCTTATACAAATATTTACTAAACATTTAAAAATGTAGCTACCAATAAACTTATTGTTTGCATATTGGATCCATAATCGACCACATAAAGGATAACTTATGTAGTAAATGAACTAGATATTATCATTGTTCACAAATTCCTCCAAGCTTATTCGTAATACATTTTAGTTTCCCGCAACACTTTTTTCCAGTTGGAGTACAATCTTGAGCCCTAATGACACAATTGGTCGGTTTCTTGCACTTTCCGTTTGTGCAGGAATGAAATTCACAGCAAGAAGGTTTCCCGGTTCCGCAAGGCGTTCCTTCGATGCCGCAACTTACACAACTAAAAGGCTTTGATGTACCACATTCCTTCTCACTTGCAATACACTGGGATGCGTATAGCACGCCTTTGATTTTTCTCGGACATTCGCAGAATCTGGCGTTTTGATAGGATTGGGGTGTACTTCCAAATCGACATCTAGGAGCGTAGATTCCAGTTTCACGCGAAACACATGGAGCTGGAGCGCAAATGTCATAAGGGTAGTCCGTCAGTGAAAAACTTGCTAGTCTACATGAGATTCCTGAATATTTTGGCCGAGTTAATGAGTCACAACATGGTGGTCCATCTGCATTACAGGGTTCACCCAACAAAATACATACACGACAAATCCCTGTTTCTTGGGAGACCTTTTTGTGGCAGAAGGGGTTACCCGTAACTCCGAATTTGGACTCTACATATTTGTCAGATATTACATTATACATAGATCTACTTTAGATATTTGTCAAATTATATTATATATCTCTGAATTTTGCCAAAACAAGGGAATATGTGAATGGTGATATTCTTACTGTAGTGAGTATACTCCTTTATGTTTAAAATTTCTAATTACAATTCTACTGGTTTTTGTAGGCACTGCATGGTTTTGGTTGATATTATATGCTACTGTTTTTTTTTAAATCGACTCCAAAAACTCTAACATAATACAAAACACACCTCCTCCAAAGCAGATTACTAAAGTGTTTCATGCTTATTTTTTAGGAATCTAATTTCTTGTCAAAACTTATTCTGTTACCTTTTAATACCTTTTGATATGAATTTTGTTTCACAGCAGTCGTGATCTCCTTTGCAAATCCCGCCAGGAAGAACGCATTCGCGGCACTCGTTGTGCAGCTTATAAGGTTCCGAGTACCCAAAGAAACTCTTACAGTGTACAACCGTTCTGGTTTTACTAGGATCGGGACATTTTTTTGTGGTGATATTACCACAAATGTTGATTTTGACCATTATTCCAGAACCTCCTACATCTGGAAATTCGCAACCATATGAGTTGTCCAAACCAGGAAAACACATATCACCTTGTTTTGGCAGAGCTCCTGTATGATTGTAATCGAAAGGTGAAAATTAATTCCCAGCATTTACAAATTTTGATTTTATAAGTAGTGGATGATAATCTTTGAAACTAAAAATAACTTGTAAAATTTTGAGAACCTGGAAATTTGAAGAATGTAGCTAATTGCAACAAAAGATAAGACTTAAAAATCCATTCACCGTTGCTCTGCATTATTTTGATGTCTCGACCTTTTCAATGTAATTTTCGAAATTGTATTTATCAAAGTCTATTGACAATGTATTCTCTTTGATGTTACGCGATTGTTGGCAAGTAATGCTACACCAACTAATGAATTTGTTGATTTGGCTCAACTTGAGCCAAATCAGTTTGTATTTAGCAAGCAGGTGTGCATTACAGCGATGAGAAAGTTGATTAGCAAAATTTACAGCTACTTTCCAATTTGAGCTAATTCACCTCACTTTTCATAGGCATATTGTCTAATTATTGTAATATGTCTAAATAGTGTTATATTAATCTCAAAATACTGCAAATTTCCAAATAGTGCCCTAGCCCAAAATGTTCCAATGCGGTATTAATCTAGAACCCTCCAGTACCCAAATCCTGAATCAGAATATGATAATTTTGTGGGTTTAATGTACAGGTTCATTTAATAATTAGAACATTTAGTAAAACATAATTTAAGTTAATTCATTTGTAATAATTTGGTTTTTGACGCTTACTTTAACCAAAAGCGTTTTTAGCTACCTTGAATTTAGAAAACATGTAGTCAAATTACTAAAGTGTGATTTGACGATGCAAGCCTAAATTTAAGTTTTTTTTTGTAAAATTGTTGAGTTTAACTTTAGTTCACCCACCCTAGCTTTAAAGTCTGTTTAAATAGTTTAGTTATGTAAGCTTTTCTGGTTGAGTTTACGCATAACGTTTGTAAAATGAGTTGCTACCCATCAGAAGTTTCATCAGAAAATTTCGGCGACGGTTTTTATTTTTTACGAAGCTTCAAAATTTCGATGATATTTTTTCAATGTATGTATTGTACTAATAAAGATGAATAGTATATGGGTGTATGATATTCAGAAAAACGTCTTGAAAAAGACCTAAAGAGTGTTGGCCGTAAAATCCAAAGTTTCGCGCAAATTTTTTGAAGACGCCGCCATTATGTGCGTTTGACATCAATATGTTCAAGAATTCCTACTCCAGCGTTGTGAACAGTTAGACTTACATTACAATTAGTGGACGATGCCAACTGCACTATTCACATTTTTACAAAGGCAGACTACGAATAATCAGTTAAACGTATAAAAATACAATTTTCTCTTTTTATATTTTATGGGTTTTTTTCTGTCATTTACTACTAAGAAAGAGTTCTTGCTTTTATTGTTACTTCAATAAACTAGCCAGATAACACAGTCCAAGAACAGCGGACCTCTTAATGAACGATAACGATATAATGTTGAAATCGCATTAAAATTATTACTGAAATATCTTGGCTGACACATTGATAGCACACACGTCAGGGGAGGATACGAACTTTGACACAAATTGTTTTGATGTACAAAAAATTAAGGTCTTGCACGTGCCTGTTCATGTTTAAGTATTTTTTGTTCGACATGTCATGTATCGACCATGCATCGAACATAAATGTCGATATGTAAAACGAAAACAAAATTTACTTTTGCCCAACACAATTGAAAGCTTAGAATGTTGCTTAAACATTTATGTTTTCCATTTTCTTAAAGAACGGAAGTTCATGTAAAAGGAAATTTCTGATAGCGAACTGTAATTGGATTTGTTGAAATGTTTACTTAAACATAAGATAAATTATTTCTTCGTGGACATATGCAAAGACTGCTTGTTGGATACAACAAGATAAATTGGACAGTTTAAGTTTGTACGCCACATAAAAAAAAAAGTATATTTCACCCTTGGCAGTATTTCCAAAATTTTTGCAAAAACAATGATAGCTTCCCTACGTTGGATTTACTTCCAAAATATTCTAAATGTGTTTGCAAATGTGAATACCCTTAAATTTGGATTTGAAAATTGCCATATAGTAATACTGGAACAGATGCAGTCAAACTTAACGCATTCAAAGAATGATGTTCTGTTAAAGAATACCCCTGTTGCACTGATTTCAGCACAATTGGGAACTAGAGAATTACAAATCACAATTTCAAAATTTCGATCAAATTTTTACTACCGTAGGCAGACTTGCCAAGTGTTGTATTTTATAGATTTTGAAAAAGATCTGTATTGTAAATCCACAGATCCATTGCTCTGGGTTCTTGAATGTAATTACCAAGATGTAAAGTCACTCTGCTACGGTAAAAACACATACCATATATGGGCATCTGTGCGGAACTCATCGTATATACCTGTAAAAGATAGTTTAGCATTATGCAAATTTAGCAAACCAATATCGGTCTTGGCACCAAGTCTCCCTACATACTTGACACACGAACTAAATTTTGAGAAACACGAGGTGGAAATTGTTACAAAATTATCTGCTCCTTGTGCAAAATCAATTCGTTTCAAAATGTCAAATTACCACAACAACGGAGAAACCCATAATTTAAACAAATCTTGGATCAGCAAAGCAAAGCCCTAATACTACACAATTGCAAGATGAAATGGATTTACACAAAAGAACTTACTAATGAGGCATCACATACGACTAATTTAAATGGTAGAGTATATAGTAAAGTTTTCCAGAAGACTTACAATGAAAATACAAATTTACCATTTTTTGTCAAGATAATGGAGTTGGTGTTAGAAGTAATGGTATCGTCAATCTCCAGTTACAATTTAACGATAGTAGACATAACAAAGTCAAAGTCAAATGTGCACCAGATAAAACCCATGACTTATCCGTTACTTAAATTGGGCGGAGCATTTCGCATTCGTCCATATAGCAACTTTTATCTCACCGGAAGTATTACACACAATTTCATTACTTGTGCAGGCAAGCAACAGTACATTACATTTTCAGCGTTTTTGACGCCTTTTTGCCGATATGTTTGGTTTTGTACCCTACCCACCATACTATTCTTTATTGCAACTCTGTATATTGCACAAAGAGCTTTCAAACTTACTAAAGAGTCGTATTTTATAGTAGTTCAGATTTTGATGGAGCAAGGTATAATTTTGTTCAAAACCTGGGCAAATTTAGCCGGAATAAAAATAACACTTGCTATATTTTGGCTATTTTGTCTTTTGCTGCTAAATTGCTATAGAGGAGAGCTAACGACAAATTTGACAAGGCCCTTTCCAAGCGTAAGTCTTGAGGACGTTGCTGAAGGCATTCGTAAAAATTACGACGTTTTAGTACCAACAAATATGCCTATTAAACGTTTGGATTTTTCAAAAGCTAATGCCACGGATATCAGCATCTATTGGCGTTTGATGAAAGCTAAATTTGATTTATTGGGAGTCAGCATGTTCAAGGCCATGACAGTTCAGCTGGATCTCAATTTAAGCACTCTCTATAATTATGAAATTGTTGAAAAAAATTATCCTGGGCTTGTTAGAAGCCTACTTCCACTAATGCGGGAAAATTCAAATGCTAATTCAAGTAATTCGCTGGAATCGGAACTACTTAAGTGCGATAATGCAATATATGTAGACAACACTTTATCGCTGGACTTTTTCCTTGCAGAATTGGTAAAAAATAGAACTTGCGCTGCGTCGCAACTATACTATGGTAAAGAAAAGTACTTGGCGCATTCTAAGTTTTGGATAATGGGACCCCTATTGTTCGATAGAATGAACATACTTCATACACGTTTCGAAACAATTCGGCAAGCAGGAATCGCTGGATACTTGAACAAAAGGGTGGGTTCGGAGACTTACAGAATTACCAGCATAGTTAACGAGCACAAAAGTGCCCAGCATGAAGAGGCCTTAAAGCCTTCAAAATTGACCTTAAAAAGCATCCTACTACTCGCTGCTTTTATGCTTTTTTTCGGTTTTATTTCATTAGGCTTATTAGTTTTGGGTTTAGAAAGCTTTTGGAATTGGATAAAATTTGTGTACAATAGTAAATTAATTTAATTTGTTGCACATTAATTCTCCAACTGATCGAGTACATAATGACTCACTTTCTCGCTGCATATTGCGGCCATAGTATATTGTTAATATCTTGTAATACAATGTAAAACAATTATTCTATTTATTTTACTAATTAAAATAAGTAACCATCATGTAGAATTGGAATTTAGAAATGTGTGGTTTTGATGTAAAGAGTTTCAAAGTTCAACAACGAGTCATAATACTTCTTGAAATGTGAAATGTGAATATTATCGTAGAAATGTTTATCAAGTTTTGTGAAATGACCGCAAGCAGAGCAATGCAAATTTTATATGACATATCCTATTTGCTATAGTTGTTAGTGGTTAAGTCTTTGACTTAGTGGCCTCTTTAGTTCCTCTAATTATAAATTAGTGAACCACATTTTTTGTCAACATTTAGTATCAGCACTTTTTGCACCTCAAATATAGAATGAAACTATAGTGCTAGTTTTAGCACTTTGCTTATTCACACCAATTTTTCTGTCAAGCAAGGTCGAATTCGCCACAAAAAAAAACTCCCTGTAAAATTCCAGTGGCTCATGCTCCACCTACTTCATTGTTCACTTAGGAAAGTTTTGAGTTTTAAAAGAGTTTTCGCCACTTTTCCCAAAAAATAGCCAGTTGCTTGCTGGCATTTGCAATAGAGCAAAACTGGAAATCTTTGCAAAAACAGGTTTTGAAGGAAACTTACCTTTCAATTCATCATCGTTGAACACGCGATTGTGTGTGGCAGTGAACGATTTCACCTCTTCAAAAACTTCAATACAAATGCATTAGACCAAATTGTTTCAATGAAATATAATTTATAATATAATAATTAATTCAAATTCAAAACTAAGTAAAATGGCTCCTTCTTCTCCGGCGCACTACTCGCCGGATTCGAAGTTTACAAAACACCAAAAAATATTTCTAGTCCTTTTTGGAATCAATAGTTTTATGTGCTACATCCTATTCTCTTTATCTGGTCCACTCTTCCCGCCTGAGGTGAATAATGTGACAATTAAATTAATAATTAAACTAATTTTATTTAATTCACAGTTAAATTCACATTAAATTAAACAATTGTGACATTTTAAGTAATGTTTTAGGCTTCATCAAAAGGTCTCAGTGCTTCGGTATATGGAACAATTATGTCCATGACATGTGGATTCTTAGCAATATGTTCCTTCTTCCTAACTGGGGTAAAGAACACCTATTTTAATATGTTATAAATGCATTTGTTCAGAAACTGTTAAAGAAATTTTTGTCAAACAGATGGAAAAAGTTGGATTACGGACGTGTTACGCTTCGAGCGGAATTATTAGCGGTTGTGCCGGTATAGCAATGGGGTAGAGCAAAGCATTAATTATTTGCTAAAAGCAATTAATTAGGTTAACTTAAATTATTTATATATTGTTCATATACTGTGCGATTCATTGTGAAGTCGGACAAACAAATTTGTTTTCAGGGTCTAAATATTGTATTATTGTTTTATAAGAGAATAGTTCATCCTTTTATCTATAATAACAAATTCGAGAACTATTGTGACAAAATTTCAAAGAAGCTTAGCCTTTTGACAATGTTCTATTGTGTTCTAAAAATGGTTCTAAAAATATGTAAATTGTTGTTGTTGTTTTTTTAAATTTAAGCTGAACTAAAATTTTTGATTTCTTTTGACTATTTTTTTTCAAAATTGAATGCAACCTTGTTAAATAAGTTATTTGAAACGCAAAGTATATTTGTTTATATTTTGGAGATAATTATAGGCTAATGAATATTTTATTTAGGTTACTCCATTATTTGCCTACTTATTGGAGTTTTGTGTGCTGCTCGGTACTTGCCTTTGCGTTAAACGGCGTAGCAATAGCTATCGGAATTGTCGCATCATATTTGATCTGCCTAGTAGTATTTCCCAAACGATCTGCTGTGGCAATCGTGAGTGCGTTTCGGAAATTAAACATTATAACACTTAGGTAAAAATATTTACCTAATTGAGGTAATTTGCAAGTTTAATTCCTAGGGCGTGATTGAAGGAGGGTTCTTGGCGGGAAGTTGCTTTGGACCAATCCTGTCCGAGCTTGTGTTCAGTTGTGTGGGGTATACTGCGACGTACTTTATAATTGCTGCTGCCCAAATCAGCACGGGAATTATGATGTATGTTGCCTTGCCATCAGTGCCCAGCTCTGAAAGTACTCTACCAAAATTTAAGGAAATATTACAGGGCTACAAAGATATTGTCAAATTTCCAACCATCGTCCTATTTGCCGTTATACTAATTGCTCTGGAAACTGGCAACGACTTTATAACTGCAATACTGGAACCAGGGCTGAGGCCTGTAAGTTACCAAAATTTTTGAAATTAGTTACTAGGCCTAACAAGCCCATTAATTATCAAGAGTACCTTTGCAAAATAGCTCTACATTATTGTTGCGTTTCAATTAAATCCTTCAGATTATAAAGGTTTAGTTTCTTGATGTATACGGAGAAGGCTGTTTGCAGTTTTTCTAGATATTGGGACAGGCTTGTTTGGCTAAAAAATGGCTTTTAAATTGCACAATTTTTAAATTTAATGATGTACACAAGAACTTGGACACACGATATCTAAAAATTTGTTTTCATTGTTTGTCCAAATAAACCTCCTTAATATTATTCTCCGCTTGCCAAAAAATATTTGTTCCATAGCATCCAAAAGTACGCAAGAACAAGTTTTGGTGTGTAGCTGGTTGTAAGCAAGATATATATTTTGTTTTAAACGGTACTTAAAAAAGTCTCTGTTTACAGTTGAACCTAAGCCGGGTTTCGGTGGGTCTGATGTTCCTATGTATCGGAGCACCTCAACTTCTTGCGCCATTTTGGGGATGGATTCTGGATAAGCTGAGACGGCCTGAGTTATTCTTGGTGGGATGCCTCCTAATTGTTGTCAGCGCCACATTAATCTTGCGGAATTCTTTCGGCGAGTAAGTACAATTGGGAAATTTTTTTTATTAAATTAAAAAAAAATTATGATATATCATACATATACATATATATACAAATAAGTATTATGTTTAAAATGAGTGTATTAAAGCGGTTTTCTCATATTTTTGTTGACAATTTTTTGACTTTTTAAAAACTAGAAGCGTTGCCGAGACTATTCCAGGACTTATTCTGTACGGATTGGGACAAGGAACAATGGACGTATCGGCAGTAGTTAACTTCACATTAGAAGTCAAGTGAGTAAAACATGTGCAGTGAGTTTCATAAAATCTTGAAAACAGGGAGCTACAAATGATCAAACCATTTTGGAAGGAATATTCGTTTCTGCGTTCTTTTTCATTTGTCAGACAATTCAATGTATTACGATATTTATAAGTTAGATATCAGTGATATTAGTCCTTCAAAAATTCTGTATAAATATATTACTACTATAAAAACACTTCTACTTTTTTTGACGTATTTGGGGTAAAGACGTCAAGCTAGCAACATGCATTGCCTAGGTTCGAATCCAACCGCTTCCAAAACCATTTTTTTAAGTAAGTGAAGACCGGGCAAAACAAGCCAGTTTTTAGGTGTTTAGGACGTTTTACTTGTCTTAGAACGGTCTTGTTGAACCATATATTGCTTCTTTAGTACTGCCTTCAACATGATAAATTTTAGAAATTAAATATTAGGAACTAGCTTTGAGCATTTTGTAATTTCTAGAGAGAAACGAGCTGATGCGAATCGAGCGGTAAATGCGAGCTTCACAGCGATCGTCTACGCATTTACAACAGGAGTTGGCGGACTTATCGGGCCATCAGTCGCAGGCGTACTTTATGATCATTTTGGATTCAATAAGGCTATGCTCTTTATTACAATCACACATACACTTTTGGTAGACAAATTTAATTACCAACATTATTAGAGTGAACGATCGAATTTCTGAAACTTTAACATATGTAACTTTAGGCTACTGCTGTAATAATTCACATGTTCCACAAGAGATGCAGGCCTCGATCAATATCCGTAGCATCGCAAGGAGACTACGAAGTGTTGGAGTGAAGCTGATTTATACTGAAAGTAATGTTGATTTAAGACTGCATATTTCTTAAAATATTTATTCCTAAACATGTATTTCCAAGAATATTTACAAGGCGTTGTGATGAATTTGGAATATACAATTAGTTGTACAAAGTGTACACAAAATAAGTAGATTTATTATGCAATTTTATGTTATATGATATGAGATTATAATAATACAATACAACAGTCATTTTTAATATAATAATAGTATAATAATTAATTATGTGATAGTTTCCTGAAACTATAATTGCATTAAACTTGCCTTGAAAAACAAGTAAATACAAATAGAAATCATTCATATGTATCATGACTTGTGACGTTGAAAACTTTGAAACCGGTTTGGAATTGCAGACAACAAAGCTTATACAGTGCGTTTCAGTGTAGTTAAATTTTCTACTTATGTCCCATTCATGAAAAAGACATCGAAGTTTCACTTATGTGTTGAGAATTAGGTGCTTACGGTTGATTTTGAAACGCACTGTATTTTAAAGCCAGATGATTTGTTGCTCCATTTGTGGTTTCCTCGTAATGAGATCGTCTTAATTCGTTTCATGGCTACTTGCCTCGTGGTCGGATGTTTTCATATTTAGCCTCCTAATCAAATTAATGCTTGTAATATACACTATTCAGACAAATGTGCAAATATAGCAGGTCTGCATCTACATTAGGATAGCCAATTTGTTATGTAAACAATTTTATTTTGAAAAGCTAAAATTGTAAAAAGTTCATCGAAATCGGTTAATACTTGAGACTGTGCTAGCCCATGGAAGACTACCCTATAGCTCTCAGTAAATTTTATAAAATCGATTTTCTAATAAATATTCAAAGTCCATTTAAGTGTTGTTTAAGGGGCCGTGAGGTCCAGTTGGCTAGGACGTTTGTTCCTTTCCACTGGCTTCCTGGGATCGAATCCTGATCCGCCCTATAAAAAAGTGCCATAGGACGAAAAGCGTCCATGCTCTGGGGATAAGCAGGCGAGATAAAGGAACTCTTTTAGGAGATGCCTTATCTCTTCTGCATGTTGACTGGACAATCTGCATAAGCAGATTGATAGCATGGGCGCGTAAGTCCAACCAAGGAATTCCTTAAGGAAGAATCTTAACTCTCTCCGTTAGGGCACCTGGAGTCAATGGGATGATTTGCATGTTGCCACAAATTATCCTGACTCCGATAAGGTGCGGAGACGATAGGGAGGCCTTTGGCAGTGTATTTCATGGGGTTATTGCAATGGGACCGACTGTGGCCTGAGCGGTGTGGGTAGAAATCCCCCCTCCATTAACATACAAGTGTTGTCCATTTCGTTCCTATCCGGAATTTGATGCTGATTTAAAAAAAAAGAAATTGCGTCACCCTAATCTACAGTGCGATTTTTTCAGAATCTTGCACCCGTAATCTAAAAAAAAATAACATTATGAAACCATGAAACACAATTTGTATACAACTATTCAGCAAATGTGCATCTACAGTGCGATTTTTTCAGAATCTTGCACCCGTAATGTAAAAAAAAGAACATTATGAATCCATGAAACACAATTTGTACACTACTATTCAGCAAATGTGCATCTACAGTGCAATTTTTCAGGATCTTGCACCCGTAATCTACAAAAAAAATCACTATAAAACCATTAAGCAATACTTGTACACAACTATTCTGCAAATGTGAAGGTCTGTAGAACGAGAGATGTTAATTTTCGTATTGTACTCGGCAGGCGGCTGAGGAGAAATAATTTATAAGAGAATCGCACTGCATTTTTATAAATAACAGGTTCAAGATAAAAATGCAACAAAAAAAAACTGCAAAACTCTAGGAAACGAGCATTCGAAGACGTTGACATTACGAGTATTTTGAATTCACTTCCATAACAGCAAAACAACATGCCCTTGAAAATTTGCAAATGAAAATAACAACTAAACTTTGAGCTGTTAAGTTTACAAACCAATTAAAATTTAATCGTGCGACAAGAAACATGAGACTCGGAATTTACAGTGCCATCCATCTAGGCGTATCCACTTTTATTTGGTAATACATTGTTTTTAAACGCTGAAAAACGTTGTTTTTAATGCTAAACAAATAACAAATAACCTTCAAGCATTGAGCTATAATACTGAGCTACTATGTTGAGCATTATGTTCAAAATTGTTAGTTAAATTCAGAATTTTTTTTTTACATTTCAATCGGAAGTTCTACACAGGAACACGCATTGAAAAGGACATGGCACCGATAGCGGTCCATTAAATGCTGAAAAGACAACAGTTCAGCATGTTAAATATTTCTATAAATTGTTCATTCTGTTCAAATTTTTTCAAAATTGTTCATTCTATTTACAGTTACTCAGAAATGTTCTTTATATTCACAATTTTTCAAAAAATTTCATTCTGGTAACATTTTTACAAAACTAATTCTATTTCACTGTTGTCTAAAATAAAGTTCATTTACACAGTATCAATTTTGAAAAATTTGCGACTCAAATATTGCCAAGGTAATATTTTTGAAAAAAAAAAGGTGAATTTTGAAAATTTTCTAAATTGACCTTTAAAAGTACGTTAGGTTTAGGTTTGGTTAAATAAGTTTAATTAAAAAAACATTCCTGGTTTAGGCTTCATAAAGGTTGCACACTGTAAGTTGTTTATAATTTTTTTTTATTTGTCAAGCTTTAAATGTGACTAAGCTTCAAGTCTGTTCAGCATTTTAACCTAGCTTAAAATATTAGAAGATAATTGAGTACATTGCAGTACAAGTCTTTTTCTAATAAAAACCGTCAACTTTGCAGTGCTACATTTTTTCAGTCAGAGACTACAGCACAATTGGAAGTTTCAGATGCAGGAATAGAGCTAGCTGAGAAATACTGTGGGCAAAGTAAATATACAAACAATTTCACACTACCGCCAGGTTACAATCGTTATGAGTTTCCAACGGAACGTGAGTTGTACTTTTTTTTGAAATTCTTGTTCAAAATTTGAAAATTCAAACAAAAATAATTATTAAAACAAAAATAACTTTAATTCTTTTATATCACTATTGTTGTGCATGTTAGGAAACGAAACAAACTGCCAATTTAAGAGAGTGCCAATTAACGTGGGATTGCGTATTCGGAACATTAGAGGCGTTGTTGACTTGAACGAGGTAATTACTACTATAATGAAGGACAAATCACATTGTTCAGCAGAAAATACGTGTAGTTTTGAAGTAAAAATGTTAACTTTTAGTTAAATGTGATTAACTATTCTCCTTTAAATTGAGGTTATACTTCTAAACGAGGGTTTCTGTGTACGCTGAAGTTAAAATTAACCTTTAATATTTGCTGAAAAACAATTTCTAATTACTTATTTGCAGACTTGAAAAAAATATGTTGTTAAAACCCATCAAATATGTATTTAAATATGTAGTAAAAACCGGCCAAATATTTACTAAAATATTTTTCATTTTAGCAAATATTTAGTAAAATATCGATAATTTGCCACTGTATATTATATTTTTTTTTTAAATAAATCGTATCCTAAATTGTAAAAAAAAACCCAGCTTATACGTCACAATTTTCCATTGATACAAACCTAACCAAAATCTAACCTATAACAGAAGCTATAATAGCATGTAGTCTTACATTCTTTGTAAGAATTAATAAATAGGTTTAGGGCTAAACCCCGAGACTTAAAGATCTTATGGTTTTATATATGAAAGCTAATATAATTTAATAATGAATCCGGGAAAGTGTGTGACGAGTTAGGAAGGTATAGCTGAGATGGTCTTAAGAAGAGTACTATTTTTTTCTTCAAGTTCTCTTGGGCAGTTGAAGGAATCCTATTCGGTTCGTTACATAGTAATTGTGTTTAATCATCGATTAATTAAATTCTTGTTAAAAAGATAATGCAAATAAGACCACAAGAAAACAAGCCCATCCTAGGACAGGAGGAAGAATAAAATTAAAATACTTTAATCCTATGATGGGCTCGGTTGAATTTTAATTGTAACTGCAATAGATAGTAATAAAAGCAAAAAGGTTTAGAAAATATTTAACTTCTCTAGCCTCATTTCATTGTTATTTACCACTTTCGTGGTAATTGAAGTAATTTAAAATTGGCAAAGCAGTGCAAGCTATAAGTAAATTTCTATATGAATTTGTTATTCCATTAGAACCGACTGCCCGACTAGCAATTAAAAGGCAAACAAGCATTAGAGCGACAAATAATTGCAAAACTGTAAGAAATTTTGTCAAACTTTGCCTAGAAATTGTCGTTCTTCTGTAAAATTCTGAAATATGTAGCTAAATATTTTTTTATATTTTTTTTCGTCAAATATGTTTAAAAAATATAAAAATATGTAGTATGTAAGAACATATTTTTTTCAAGTCTGCTTATTTGTAAGTAACAATAAGTAACTGTTCTCGACTGAAATCTTTCAAACTCTATTTTACAAGTAATTATGCTTTTAATTATTTGATTGTTTGTTGTGGAGATATTTAATAGATAACTTTAAAATTTTCATTAAAAATTCTTTTTTGCATTATTTCCTTTCAAAATTTTGTGCCTGAGTTTTCAATTTTTGATTGTCAGGTGAGGCCAATTAGCTAATGCTTCTCCTAATTAACTTTAAGGAACTGTCAATGGAGGTGGACTTGATTACTACTTGGAGAGACTACCATTTGGCTGATTCATTATCCAACAAAACGGAAGATGATTTAGAGGCTGAGAGAGGCAGCAGATATGTCAACTTGGAGTCAAGTTTCATTGATGTGATTTGGCAGCCCGACATTATTTTCAGTATGTGTAGTTCAGTGCGTTTTTGTTACACACTTACACAATTCTTGACGATGCATTTCTAATATAAAAGAATAAGCTTTACAGGATATAGAATTGAGCTAAAATGATTTTTGAAGACATAACGATTTCTCAATTTTACCCGATTTAGGCATACATATATTTATAAAAGGATTATTTTTTCAAATAAATAAAGTGGAAAAGCAAAGCAAATTGCCGCCTGTCGTAGGACGGGCGCCTTGACTAGTATGTAATAGCGGTACATTATAAGAATGGAATTAGTTACTATAATTGGAATTACAGTTAAAGTAAAATTGTAATTAATTGTAATAGGTAAGTCCATCTCAATTACAAAAGCTGCTGTGCACTCTTCATCTGTCAACCAACGACCTTCAAGGCTCAAGATCTTCCCAGGTGGTTGGGTTGAGCTGTACACAAGGTAAACAAGGAAACAAATGTCTTTATGTAACATATAATATGTCAAATATAATATATCAAATATAATTACAACACCAATGCATTAAGTATTACTATTATTAAACGTTATAAACATGGATTTGTATATAAGCCAAACTAGCGTATTCATGTTCTGTACCTTTTCACAAAAAAACACAGCAATTACTATAGCAAATAACTATGATTTTGAACAGACTACTCGTTACCTTGTACTGCCCGATGGACTTCAAGTACTTTCCTGCTGATACACAAAAGTGTCACGTATGGCTCAGGAGTTGTAAGATCTCTTATTGCTACGTTTTGTACTAAAAAAAGATTTTTTATATTTTTTTTGTGTACTTTAGATTCGTTCTCTGACCACGATGTAGAATTAGATTGGCAAATGGCTCAAGCAAATGGCACAAGTGGAGAATTTAATGAAGTTGTATTTCTAGATGAGCGTTCACATCCAAACTACCGAATACATTTGCACGACGTTCGAAAAGATACCAGAAACGAATTGGATGCGCTAAATCAAGGTGAGTTAGAGTGTTTATATGCATAATACTGTCACGGGCACCTCCCGTGCCACAGTGAACTCTCGGCGGGGTCGACTGTGTTGTGGGTGGTGCGCTCAATTGGCGGAGCCGAGAGCTGGACAAGACAAACGACGAAATGACAGATGTAAATAACTTTATTTGCAAGAGCTAAGACTAGGGTAACAATGTGGGCGGGTCGACAAAGGTCACGGTGGGGCCACGTCGTCGACATGGCCATGGGCCAGAGGTCTCTCTGGACTAGACGAGTGACACTGGACAAATGACCAAGACTAACTACACGGCAACTACTATTTATAGTAGTACAAGGTCGAACAGACCAAAGAACTGACGAACGACAAAAGTGATAAGTACTAAACTACGGTAGACACACGTCTGCAAATGTGCATAACTACTAACTAGATAACCTATGGTCACGTCCACGTTGTCGACGAGGTCGTTGGCATCGTGGTCGTGACAATACGTAATATGACGTGTTCAACGCACATGACATGGTGTTCCGTGCTTTCCAACAGAAATTGAGCACGCCGAATCAACAATTGAGCGTAAATAAATATTATTAGTTTTAAATACGTTATATAACGGATTTTACCAATTTTATAAAACGGTATTTTTTATTTTCAAGTTGAAAAATTTACGACTGTTGGCTTTTCGTTGTCGATCAAGCGTAAACTTACGTTTCACATAACGCAAACCTTCATCCCTATTCTCTTCCTGGTGGTGATCACGTGGCTCACGTTTTTCATACCTTTGAGTAACCTGGAAGCGAGAATCGCAGTCGTTATGACAACGCTCTTGACAATGACCAACAAATTTTCGGAAGTGGCGTAAGTAATTGTCGTTAGTTAAGTCAATTAACATTTAATTAAAGTTTCGCAAAAAAATGTTTGTGGTGTATGATACCATATTTACCATTTTATTTGTGATGTTCATAATGCCATTCTAAAAGATTTTAAGCATTTTTCAAGAAAGAGATAAATTTTCAAAAATATGTTTCAGTAATTTTTTTTGCTTCTTACTGCTTAACAAACGGTTGACGTCTTAGAAAAATAGCGAATATTTGCGTTTGTATATGAAAACTTTTATGTTGCATCATGTCAAGTCTATTGCTTCTAATATTTTAGATCCTACACCCCGAACGTGAGCTACAGTATGTGACAATTTATTTCTTATATTATGAAGCTCTCTGTATATTTATCTGGTGTCTAAATTCTAGTCAGTGCTATTGACATCTACATGCTGACAAGCATTAGCATTGTATTTATCACTCTGTTCGAATTCACTTTCCTCTACTGGGTTCGCATGGGGCGCTCGGAATATGCCAAAAGTCGGAAATCTATGAAAATGAAACTGCCAGCCAACGCTGGGATGGTAATTTTTTAAACAATTTAAAAAAAAAGTTTTACTTTCAAAATTTGAATTTAAAACAGGAAGAGTTTGAGCCTGAAGAAGTACAGCGCGTTAAGAACCTGTTCTTCTTGCAAGTTCGAAACTACGTAGAAGTTTATGGCTTCTCGATTACGCTAATTTTCTACGCTTTGTTCAACATAGTCTTTTGGCCATGGGTTCTCATCTGCTCCGGATATTTTGAAAACGACGTTGACTACACCTACAACTCACAAGATTGAAAATATTAACATATGCTGTATATGTTGCATGTTGAGTAATTACCACAATCTCCCAAACATAACCCTAATTAACGTTCTATTTAAGGGAAAAATTAAAATTCCATCAAGTAAATTTTGCTTTCTGGCATCTTTAACATAATTATTCAGCATTTACAATTTCACGAGTAACATGTCTACCTCATTTAGCTGTTATTTTACCAAATATCATTTAACAGACATGATATTATTACTGGTTTACAAATTTACCAATAACATTTCCATATACCATATCTCTACCAGCTCAAATTAGACTCATTATATTTCACAGTGTGACCCTTCTTCTTTGTTGCGGTGTTTCTCATAATTGTTTCTAGTTTCCACGATATTTTCGGATTGCCAAGGCTAATACCAGAGGCGTTATCAGTTGTGAATATGGATAAAAGAAGTTTGTACAACTATGACTCCAAGTTAACTATTATAGATTCAAGTTAAATTAAATTAACTAGAAATTAACTTAAAATAACTCATTTAGAGGGTAAACTTAAAATAGAATAGTGTATATACTAATATTATTCTAATCTTAAACTTTAAGTTAGCTTTATTCGAGAAATAACTTTAACTATTTCGAGAATTAAATTTTACAATACAAGGAAATGATTCTGACTCAGTTATAATAGACAAGCGATATTTGGATATTTGGAGGTTATGTTCAAATATAATAATATCCAATCACGTCTAGAATATGTATGTATGTTTGTAAAAGGGAGCTCACTACCTATTAATTAGGATAGTGAGACTCACGCCGAGCATTTGTGATGATATATTTCGGTTACTGTATAAAACAAACCAACTTTAATTTCCTTGGTTACCTCGGTTACCTCTCCTGGAAAGTTGTGGTTGTGGATAGATAGCTTTGGCCAGTATGCATAAGGCGCTCTTTTTCCTCGGTATGTATGTTTGTAACGGAGCCCACTACCTATTTGTTAGGATAGTGAGACTCACGCCGAGCATGCGCAAAAATGGCATATTTCGGTCACTGCTATTGGGAAACAGCGTTGTTTTCTGGGGGGATCGAGATACCCAGGCACACATAAATGTATGCCTATGGTAAGATTCGATCTCGGGCACCTAGGGGAGAGAGACTGATGCTCTACCCTCTCGGGCAACTCCGATCTCACTTTTTCTTCGGTGTCAATCCCACTTTCATTGGCCAGCAGAACCGCCTTTGCCTCATTCCTCGTAACTTCAAAATCAACTCACAAGACCACCCTCCTCCGCTTTTTAGACGAAGCATGTTGACCAGGTAATTGGCAAATATTTAATTGCAAGGGCAAATTAGAGCAAATAGATTTTGAAACAAGTCATCAAGATGTCCTTGAGCACACGTTTTTGAGAAAGAGGCAATGAGTGCAGACATTTCAGTTTTTCCGCAACCAAAATATGCAAAAAAAAATTGAAAACATAGTTAAGTCAATGATTTTGACAAACGGAATTAGTACATTTATACAAATTTCATGTTACAAGATATGTATGTTAGTTTTCATTTGTAAAGAAGTAAAAAAAAACTCTTTTTTTACAGTAAACGCGGGCTTGCTTAGACTATGTGAAGATAAGCAATTTCAAGAACTCAAGGAATGACTATTTCATAGAACAATTTTTTTCGATGTCATTGTTTTTGGCTAATTATAATTATGTACACTCAATTTTGTTGGTAAATTTAAGCGTATTCAAAAGCTTGCATGCTTCCCTGGCTCTGACTTTACAATTACATTGGACTCCGCTTAATTTAAATTTTGATAAACTGACACTCCAGATCATTTGTTTTATTTATAAATATAACTATATAACTAAAAATATAATCTATATTTATATTTATTTTTATAATTTATAATAATTATAACTAAAATATACAATTTCATGGGCTGGCGCAGTCTCAAATATTAACCGCTTTGTTTGAAAATTTTACCAATACCTTACTTCATTATATACAACACTATTAAATAGGTGGTGGGAGTTTTTCAAATGAAGTTTTTAGCATGACAAATTGTACCAATTGTAAATTTTTGTTTTTACACTTTACATCAATTGAGAGTGAGGAGTAGCAGTTTTTTTTTAGAGAATCGAGAATTCTAGAAAAGAACATGTGAAGACGTTGACACTGCAAGTATTTAAAATTCGCTTTCATAAAAACAAAACAATATTCATTGTTAGAAACAACAGTTTTTAATAAATAGAGGTATAAGTTAAAAATTCAAAGAAAAAAAATGGCATGAAAAAAATTAATATTATATGAAAAGAGCATGTAAAGACGTTGGCATTACGAGTCTTTCGAATACGCCTCAATAAAAGCACAACAATATTTGTAGCTTTAACGAGCTGTATATAATGAATACAGGTTTAAGTTAAAAATGCAAAGAAAAAATGCTATTGAAAAAATGAATTTTTTAGGAACTAAGCATGTGAAGACGTTGACACCACGAATATTTCGAGTACTATGCCGTAAAAACAAAACAATATTTATTGTACTATAGCGCTGTACTTAATGCAGGTTTAAAGATTTAAAAAAAATTATTCACAAAGCAAAAATAAGCAAAATGTCCTGGAAAGTTTGAAAATTTGCTTGTAACAGACTTAAAGTTTGAGATGTTTCAAGTTTTCACGACAATTTAAGTTTAATTGTGGAACAACAAACATGATAATCGGAATTTACAGTTTACTTTATCTAGGCCTTTCAACTTTAATTTGGTAAAAAAAATTGTTTATAAACGCTTAAAAACGTTTTTGTAGTGCTCAACTTTTCAAAAGTTGTTTGCAAACACTTCAAACCTTGAATTGTAATACTATTCTGTCCAAAATTGTTTAATACGTTATTACTGATGCTTAAACTTGTTTATGTGTACTGTAGCAAAGGTTACTTTTGCATGAATTTCTTTATGTTCAGCTTATGTCCGTTTCAAGCTTCAAGACTGAAGCAGTATTTTAAATTAGAGCTTAACAAATTTGCCCGAACAATTGAGTATCAACTTTTTTTGGCTTCAATATAAGCCATATATGTTTCAGTGTTACCGCAGTAGAACTCACGGACGAATACTGTGATCAAAGTAAATATACAGAGCATTTCAATCTACCGAAAAATTACAATCGTTATGAGTTTCCAACGGAACGTGAGTTGTAATTTTTTAAATACTTGTTCAACCCCATTCTTTGAAAATTGTGAACAAAATGTGAATTTTTAAAAATATAATTTTTTTTATATGCATTGTTGTGTTAGGAAACGGAACGAGTTGCAAATTTAAAAAAGTACCAATTACAGTTGGCGTGCGTATTCGGAACATTAGAGGAGTTGTTGACTTGAACGAGGTAAGTTCTTAAAAATTGTGCGTGTGCAATAGACGAAAAACATTATCAAATCATGTAGGAGTAGTTTGAAATATCACACAAATAAACAAATAGCAAACAAAATTATTACTTTCAAAGTTCTATGCATTTACAAATTATGCAAAATCTTTTAAGGATGTTATAGAGCTGAAGGTGTATAAACCTTGTGTCGAAATTGTAACTTAACTAATTATAATATTAAGCAACCTAATTGCAATTAGCTAATGTTTCACTTAAGTAACTTTAAAGGAACTGTCGATGGAAGTGGACTTGATTACTACTTGGAGAGACTACCACTTGGCTGAGGCTTTGTACAACAAAACTGAAGACGACTTAGATGCAGAACGTGGTAGCAGATATGTAAACTTGGAATCCAGTTTCATTGAGAAAATTTGGCAACCTGACATCATTTTCAGTATGTACCTGCCCTGCATTGTAAAGTGCGATTATTTTTGCAAAGTTACACATTCCTTGTCGGTACATTTTTATTATAAAGAAGCGAACCGTTTAGTAATATTATTATTTAAAAGAAAACAATAAAAAAAATTTTTTAAAGGAATTATAATAGAATGAGAAATATTTTTCCATCAAACAAAAATTTCTCCAGCTTGACAAATTCCAGGTTAGGTTTACACAAATCTTAAAAAATATTCCGTTGTCAAGTCAGTTGTAGTTATTACTTTTATTTTCCCTTTGAAAGGCACAGTTTGCAGCCGTACATAGAACTTAACCCTGGTTACCTGCATGATTTTAAGAACATTTTCGCGCAAAGATGTAATGCGATTTGTAATATACATTTAAACAAAACTCCAAGTAGATAACCAGGTTTTTTGCCGAACCCAGGTTGCTTTATTTCGAGTAATAGATACAGTATAATCCGATTAAGTTTGGCATCACACTCGATCTCAGGGTCATGTACATTCTCCACAGTATTAGTAATTTTTTTCTGTGCGTCCTTCTGTTTTTGGCAATTTCACTTCAAAAACTAAGCCAACTTCCATATATTGGAAATAAAAAGAATTCAAACCAAAATCCAACAAGACGGTGACTACTCTCTTCCCCTAAATGACAGTGGATAAAAGTTAGCCCTCAGCCCTTCAATGTATTCTGCAAAATCACTAATTATGAATATCATAATAATAGTGTAATAAATTCCTATTTTATTTGTAATTAAACTGATTGGGTTTTATTTGAATTATTAACGTACGACTATTCATTATATTCAATCACGGTTAGGTTTAAAAATCAAACTTTAACTATGTTTTTTGAGGGGCTAACGACCCTAAATTTCCCTAAAATCGGAAAATTGATTTTTCCAAGTTTTTGCTAATATTTAAGGTTGGCGCATTATAATGATAGAATAAATTATTTTGATTGCAAGTACAGTTAAATTATAATTATAATTAATTGTAATAGGTAATTCCATCTCCATAACGAAAGCTGCTGTCCACTCTTCTAGCCTCAACCAACGTCCTTCAAGGCTCAAGATTTTCCCAGGTGGATGGGTTGAGCTGTACACAAGGTGAAATAGGATACAAATGCCTTTACGAATATATTCAAAAACAGAACTTTATTTCTTAATACAATATTTAATTTAATATTTATATAGTTTTATATTTAAATTGAAAAATTACAAATTCAAGCATAAAATTTGAAGGGGATATCTTAAGGGGACTGTCAAAGGACGGCATACTTGGCTGGCGCTCACGTACTCGAAGTAAAAATTGTAGGAAAAAATTGAATAGAATGCTAGTAGATTTGAACTCGTAACGTTCGAGTTGCCAGCCACACGCTTGAACTATACAGCGCCTGAATGAAATTAGCAAAAAAAAAACACAACAATTTGAAAAACTTAAACTGTGAAACCTTTATGAAATAGTAGATTAGCCAAACTAACTAATCCTGAGGAACATCACAAGTACTATTGTAAATTATTTTGAACAGACTACTCGTCACCTTGTACTGTCCGATGGACTTCAAGTACTTTCCTGCTGATACACAAAAGTGTCACGTATGGCTCAGGAGTTGTAAGAACTTTTGATGATACGCTTTGTACAAAATGTTTTTTTTACATTTTCTTCTATTATAGATTCGTTCTCTGACAACGATGTTTACTTAGGATGGCAAATGGCTCAAGCAAATGGCACAAGTGGAGAAGTTAAGGAAGTTGTGTTTCTATATGAGCGTTCACATCCCAATTACCAAATACATTTGCACGACGTTCGAACTGAAATTACAAGAGAAATGGATGCGTTAAATGCAGGTGAGTTACAGTACATGTACTCGTAATACGTAATATGACCTGCTCCACAACGTTTATGTGCTTTCCTAGTGTTACTAAACACGCCAAATCAAAAACTTAAGGACGCGCTATATGTAGGAAGTAAACAAGTTTAAGGACGCACTATCTGTAGGAAGTAAACAAACTTAAGGACGCACTATCTGTAGGAAGTAAACAACCTTAAGGACGCACTAGCTGTCTCACTATCTATCTGACTCAACTAAAACAAACCCAAATAAGAAGACGAAAAAAAAGGAAGTTTTTTGGGGGCAACCAGGTTCATGAATTTAAAATACCCCATAAAATAACATTTGCACTATTTCACAATGGAAACAATGATAGCTCCTCATTAATTGGAATAAATTTTGTTATCTAGTATTTTACGTTAAGCACAACATATTACATGATTTCTATAAGATCAAATAATTTCATAATGTATTTCCAGTTGAGGAATTTACGGCTGTTGGTTTTTCGCTGTCGATCAAGCGCAAACTTACGTTTCACATAACGCAAACGTTCATCCCCATTCTCTTTCTTGTGGTGATCACGTGACTCACATTTTTCATACCTTTGAGTAACCTGGAAGCGAGAATTGCTGTCGTCATGACAACGCTCTTGACAATGACCAACAAATTTTCTGACGTTGCGTAAGTTCAATTTTGCAAACATTTTTTGTGGCGAATGATAGTTTTGTGGCCGTAGCTTGTAAAACTTCAAAGTAATGGCCTCTTTTTTCTGTGCGCCCGTGTTTTGTAGTCGCAATTACAAAATTGCAAAATTGGGATTGCCTTACTAAACTGCAAATGCATAAAAACTATTTTTAATGTCTCGTGTGATGTAGTATTTGCTGCGTTAGGGTAGCAAAGTTAGCATTTTGTATAATAACAATTTAGTTTGTTTTAGATCGTACACGCCTAACGTAAGCTACGGTAAGTGTTAACATTTTACTTATACTATGAAACGCTCTGTACATATATCTAACTCCTATTTTGTAGTCAGTGCTATTGATATCTACATGCTGACAAGCATCACCATTGTCTTTTTCACTCTGTGCGAATTCACTTTCCTCTACTGGGTTCGGATAGGGCGCTCGGAACACGTCCGAAGTAGAAGATCTATGAAAAAGAAGCTGCCACCCAATTTTGAGATGGTAATTTAAAAAAATATATAATTTTTAACTTTAAAAAAAAATTAAATTTGCAATTTTTAATTTTACGCAGGAAGGATTTGAATTGGAAGTGGAGCAACGAGTGAAGAACCTATTTTTCCTGCGAGTTCGAAACTACATCGAAGTTTATGGCTTCTCGATTACGCTGGTTTTCTTCGCTTTGTTCAATATTGGATTTTGGCCATGGATGCTCATCTGCTCCGGCTACTTCAAGCACGACGTTGATTACAACTACAACTCGCCATAATAAAATGCTCAGAATTGTTGAGTATCTCTCAAATATAGCCCTAATTAACGTTATAATTAAGTAGGTAAATAAAACTCCATCACACCATCGCGTAAGCTTCAGCATACCTAACAACACACAATTACATGGGGACTTTTAATTTCAAAAGTGAATTGTTACTAATAAGTTAATTAAATAATTTAAAATAGTTTTTGAGAAGTTTATTTACCTTCATCGTACCTAAAAATGAAATACTTAATTGCTGCGATATGATTTGGTTTTGCACTATTTTCGTGTTCGGCACTAGCCCTTTCTAGTTTAAAAGCCGTTTGCATAGTGTTTTATTATAAATCAAACAAATCCATTTACAGGATACAAGGTGCAGTTTCCAGGTAGTTAAGAGATTAACAGGAAGCTATCCTAGGAAACATCAAAGAAGATGATAATTTAGTCGGTTTCAAGTTAATTAATTAATTGCAGGTACACCACACTAACAAGGTAAGGTCACCAAGTTTTTTGAAATCGAACATCGTTTTAAAAAAATGTGCTTTGAGATGTTGTGAAAAAGTTCCAAAAGGGGGACCGCAAACTCTAAAACACGTTTACATGTATGAAGATTTCAATTTGTATAAGTTTTTCTAACGGTACAAAATTTAAGTGCTCACCATCATTGTACTTTGTTGGATGACCTTAGATTTTGCGTTTCCATGTTCTATGTCATCGTCTCCTGACTTTCTGAATGAGAGTTGTTTAGAATGTGTCTTGAGTAACTGACCATCAGCATTGATTCTAAATGTGACAGGGCCCAGTATGCGGATGCATTAGTTTCTCATCCTTATCCAAGCTACATCAAATCCCAAAATCGATGCAATAGGAATTTGAAATACAAATCCAATCTTCATTCAATCATAATCTTAAAGCAATCTAGAGACAAGCCAATCCTGAGCTATTCTCAGTCGACGTCTGGAGTAGGACTAGGAATGAATTTGTCATAGTTAGTACTGAACAGGAATTAAATGTGAGTACGTGACGTTCGCTGTTACCATTTACCATTATACTAATGATTACGCACCAAAGAAACAACAAGAAAGTGATAAATAAGTTTGGTCAGAACAGTAATCGTACCCTGCGATTCCTTGTCAGCACTACGGTGGGCTAACCACTACAGTTAGATTTCGGATTGGCTTTGGCTTTGGATTGGATTTTAGTAGATTTGCCTGCAAATTCCAAATGAATTTGAAATCTCGGATAGGATTTTGGCGGATAGGGATTGGATTGGGATTGGATAGCTTTTCAAATGCATAAACCTGCTGTTGAGGCAGTAATGCTTGGAGACCAACTTGGACCCTGGAAATTTTTTTGACGCAAACGGCTTCCTCAATTGAAAAGTCTCTTTCTTATGTTGTTTTGTCGAATGGATTGTTTGGCGATGTTGAGAATTTGCCACTTCTGGTTTTTTATCCGGAAGTAGTGTACTTGATTTTCTCCTGTGTAAAAATTCGCCCGGAGAGGCTCCTGTGGTTGCGTTTAGAGTAACACGGTAGGAAAGTAAGAAACGTTGAATAGCGAGCTACATGTTTCCCTTAAAGAAGCTTTGGTGTACAGCGTTCTGTAAGCAAGGTATGAATTTAGTTTTAATATAGTACATAAAAAAGTCTCTGTTTACGGTTGAACCTGAGCCGCGTTTTGTTGGGTCTTATGTTCCGGTGTATCGGAGCACCGCAACTTCTTGTGCCGTTTTGGGGATGGATTCTCGACAAGATGAAGCTGCCTTAATTATTTTTGGCGGGATGCCTCCTAATTGTTGTCACGGCCACTTTAATTTTGCGGAATTGTGCTGGTTAGGCGACAATGCATTACCGGATGTGCTGAAAAATAGTTTTTCTGCACTCAACCAACGCACCGGTGGCAAACCATCGCTAAACCGTTACCAAAATGTTACTCGGGATCGCTGTAACAACCTTGGTCTAGAGTATGTATGTATATTTGTAAGAGAGAGCACACTACTTATGAATTAGTGAGACTCACGCCGAACGTGCGCTAAAATGATATATATTTTGGTTACTCCATAAAAAAGACCTATAGTTTCCTTGGATACCCCTCTGCAATTCACGTCTAGAGTACTCAAAATATGCAAAATAATTGCAAACAAGTCAATGATTTTGACAAACAGCATTAGTACATTTAAACGTACATTTCACGTTACAAGATGTGTATCTTAGTTTTCATTCGACAAGTAGAAAAAACTTTCTTTTACAGTAAAAGCCGGCTTGAATAATTAAATCTAACAAGATCCTTTTTGCCATTTGGCAATTCAAAGGATTCAATTTGTGTTTGTGTAAAGCAATTGCATTGCACTGACAAATGGTGAAACAAGGCAAAACCGCCATCCATGATTTCACCATATGTCATTCCAAGTGCATTACTTACCAAGCTTTTTAATGACTTGGCGATGCAATAGTTATGCAACATTGCTTCAATGAAATTAAATTTCTTATTACTCATTCATACTATTTTTTAGTTTTTATTTCATAGCAGAGCCACAACCAGACGTGGCTTAAAAGTTATTTTAAGCCGACATTCACATTCGAAGTTGATGTGTTTGTACCATTCTAATTTTATGATTTTTGAATTTTGTTAAATTTTATTTCTCAGTGGCGGCAAAGCATTTCATACATTTTTAACTCTACCATATTACCACTACAGTACTCTGCATTTATAACCAGTTTTACTCATCGGAAGAATGATACATGAGTAATCTGTTTAAGAGTAAAATTACGCTGAAACTTCCTCAGACATCATATTACTTTGTCCTTTAAGGAAGAGTCTTTGTATTAGGACTTCAATCAAAGAGAAAATGAGACTGTGGTTTCAATATAAACAAACCACAAACCATCTCACGCCTTTTTTTTTGCTTAGCTTAATCTTTTAGACAAGCATATATAACCAACTTTACGGATCGACTTGGTAGCAATACTTACCATTCCTTGTAAATATTTTACACGTTGACTCAAGTATAAGTCAAAGAAACGTGCGCCTGGCAATTGTCCCTTACGGAACAATTTTCAACGTTTGCATTAAGCATGTCCAAGCCCATAATATTGACTGGCAAGGTTCATAGATTTCGTCACACGGATAATTAAACATCTCAAACTCATTGCTATGTACCAATGTACGAAGAAGCGTATCTGTAATGCCTTGTAATTATCAATAAATTTATGCGAGAAGATAAATCATACAATACTTACTTGTGGTTACCTACCATGTATTTTCAATTTTATCTAAAGTATTTATTGAGCCTTAACATACTTTTAAATTTCATAGCAATCTGCCGCCCCTATTTTAACTACAGAGCATTAATGATAGAGTATGATGCGTGGAGCATAAAAAAGAGTTGTTTACGCTGCCAAATCCGCTTTTTTCTCTTCACTTTTCCTGATTTCCTTACAGTACAGTTGAGCCTGCCAGTTGATACTGCCTTTTTTTTCTTCCTCAACAACGCAATAATGCATACGCAGTGTATGAAAAGCACAAGGCTACTCTTTCAATGTATTTAGCAAGTACTCCAATTGCCCTTTTAGGATTACATTAAGTAAGATGTTTTATAGGACTTATAAGGTTTTATGTTTTATAAGGTTTTTTTATAAAAAAAATTTCTTATTATTATCATTTTTAGGCAAAATCGTGCAAAAACCTCATAATATGTACGTAAATATTTGTATTTTCTATTTTCCCCAAATATTTGAAACCATAACTTTTTTTTACCGTAAAACTCATATTAGAAGCAGGGTACCAATTTGATGACTATATTTTTTGCAACAGAGTATTTTCAGTGCGCCATAGCGTGATTTTATTGATTGATAGATTTGCAATAAAGCAAAACTCGATTTTTTTTTGTTGATTGAATTACAGGAAAGCAAAACTCGCTTTAAAAAAAACAAGTTTTCAGATTGAACAGATTTTCAGAGAAACAGGAAATCAGAACCTGAAAATTCAACTTTCCTGCAGTTGAGCACGCGGTTCTAAAATTTATTTTAATGGATTGTTTGTATCAGTAGTAAATTTCACCTTGCCTGAAACTTCGCACATTACAAACGCATAAAATTAAGTTATTTCTATTACTTAACAATAGCATAATTATTTATTTAAATGAAACCACTCATTGAAATGGCACCTTCTTCTTCCCCGGGGCAAAAAATTGTCAAACATAAATTTACAAGACACCAAAAAATATTTCTAGTCCTATTTGGAATTAACAGTTTTGTTTGTTATATCCTCTTTTCATTATCTGGTCCACTGTTTCCGCCTGAGGTGAATCTCTAAAAATTCATCAATTAAGTTACCAACTAATTGTGTTCATCTAACTAATCATTATAAATTATGTTAATGATAACAAGCTCTGCAACGCCGCCTAACGGCGCCCTTTGCTCAATTTTTGCGCCTTCGGAGGATTTCATGTAAAACTTTGAAAATGATCAAAAAAACTTGCGGCAGGAGTGCTTGAGCATAATCCCCTATCTCAATCTTGCGTGAGCATGACTTGCTGCAGCACTCCTGCCTTGGGCGGAAAGAGTCGGGGTTCTCATTAAGATATATGATTAATTAAGCAATTGTAAATTTAAGTATTGTTTTAGGCATCATTAAAAGGTCTCAGTGCTTCAGTATATGGGACAATTATGTCGATGACAAGTGGATTCTTAGCAATATGTTCCTTCTTCCTAACTGGGGTAAAATCATTTCTACGTTAATAGATTAAAAAGTTTGCTGAAATTTTTATTTGAATTTTTTTTGTTAATATAGATGGAAAAAGTTGGTTTAAGGAAGTGCTACTCTTCGACCGGAATTATTAGCGGCTGTGCCGGAATAGCAATGGGGTACAAGCAAAGTTTAAATTATTTGCAAAAAAAAATTATTTGAGTTAACCTAGCACATTCACGCATTGTTCTTGTACAGTGCATTTCATAAGAGAACTTGACACGAATCCGTTTCCAGAGTTGTTTTTTATGAGGGGCATTAATTTAAACATTGTAACATCTTAACTAATTACAATAACAATTTTTTTTTTCAAATTTTTATTCATCTGCAATTTCCAATTTTAAAATTCAAAAAAATAATATGATACATAATAGAAACAAGTTAATTTCATGTTTCATTCCTTGAAACGCACAGGTATATTACTAATTATATATATATTGTTATATTATATATATATATATATATTATATATTACTTATTATATATTCTACAATATTTAGCTATTCTTGAAAACGCACTGCATATTTTTGATATTTCACACTTATTTTCTTTAGGTTACTTCATTACTTGCCTAGTTATTGGAGTTTTTTGTGCTGCTCGGTACTTGCCTTTGTACTCAACGGCGTAGCAATGGCTATTGGAATTGTCGCATCATATCTGCTCTGCTTCGTAGTGTTTCCCAAACGAACTTCTGTTGCAATAGTGAGTATTAGAACATTTATTTTAATTTTTTATATCTATACTATGAACATTTTGGTCCGTCTGTCCGTCCCAAGCTGTTTGTGATCGATGCCCGAAACAACTTCTAAAGGTATAGACGCCATATTTTGCACATTAATGGGCTATGCATCTGCGGTAGTTTAGGGCAAAACTTCGGCCAAAATTTACTTCCGGTTTTTTATGGCCAAAGGTCAGAATGCCAAAATTTTACGTTGTCTGTCCAATCCCTCAAAGACGTCTTGACTAGGGGCTCAATATTTGGTACATAAATGATGTTCGAAAATGGGGTGATTTTGGGCCATACTCCGGGTAAATATCACTTCCGGTTTTTCCATAGTCAACGGTTAAATTTCAAAATGCCAAAATTTTAATGTTTTTTATCCAACACCGCTGTGGTTACCAAATTCTAAGGGTGTCAAATTGTGTACATACATGAGAATTGTAACTGGAGTATTTCAGGACCAAGATAAGGGTAAAATTGAGTTCCGTTTTTACTAGGGTCAATGATCCTATCCTGCAGAGACCGCTGCAAGCGCAATATATTGCATGTAAGTGAGGTTAGTATATGGGGTGGGCAAACACCTGGCAGTAGATACTTCCGGTTTTTACAGGCTCAAAGATAAAATTACAGATTTCGAATCAGCATGAAATTTTGACTAGGAATTACTTATAAAGCATCTTAGATGGGCCTTTGAAAATTTTTAGAAGATTGTTTTTAGAACACTTATATGGTAACTAGGTCGTAGATTTCCATGGCCTGGCGCAGTGTCAATTCTTAACGGATATGGGAATTTTTTTTTTACTAATATTATATTTCATCATATGGAACAATGATAGCTGGTGGGAGCTTAACTTTTCAAAAAAAAATTCGTACAAGGCAAATTGCGCCACACTAATACAAATATACATAGTATAAATAATTAAAAACTTTAAAAATATTATACTAAATTAAATTAGTTAACTACTCCACGGTCATTTGCTGAGGACAAGCAAACGACTACGGGGTAATTGAAATATTTAACGTTTCAAATTCCCAGGGTGTGATTGAAGGAGGGCTCTTGACGGGGAATTGTGTTGGACCAATCCTGTCCGAGCTTGTGTTCAGTAGAGTGGGGTACACTGGGACGTATTTCCTATTTGCCGCTGCTCAAATCAGCACGGGCATTATGATGTGTGTTGCATTGCCATCAGTGCCCACCTCTGAAAGTACATTACCAACATTTAAAGAAATATTACGGGGTTACAGCGACATTGCCAAGTTTCCAACCATCGTCCTCTTTGCCGTGATACTAATAGCTTCGGAAACAAGCAACGACTTTATAAATGCAATATTGGAGCCAGGGCTTAGGCCTGTAAGTGATCTACATTTTTGTCATTAATTAAAAACTCTTAACAGCACCGTTTACTGACAAAAGGGCTCTCTAGAGAGCCCCTTCAGATGCCACTAACTAGATACTTTATACTAACTTTCTCAAAATATACAGATTTTTGTCTTACTATGAGTTTGTAAGGGTCCCTATGGTTTTTTTTCTAAGGTATTTGAACGGGCTTGTTTGGCTAACCGGATGGCTACTAGATAAAGTTGTTAAAGGACATCTGCGATTGTACGTCATAAAATCACCCACTGTTCGATTTTGCTGGAAATTGGTTTCTAGCTTTAATTTGGCTCTACTTTGATACCCTAAGTGGCCCTTTCACTTTCCTTGAACTAGAGTAAATGTTCGTTGATGTAAGGGCTCAAATTATAAGCGTTTTTGACGGGGAATTAATTTTTTACACTTTTGTGACCTCTTGAGGTCAATTTTATGTCAATTGTCATGTGTAATTGTCAATTCTTAAAATCCCTAACAACTAGAAAATTCTCAATTTTTTTGCAAAGTATGGTGACCTCTAGCAGTTAAAATTGACCCCCTATGGCCACGGATATGACAAATTCGGATTCAGCGTCAAAAATACACGCTAGAAACCGATTTCCAGCAAAATCGAACTGAGGGGGATTTCATAATGTATAATAGCGGATGTCCTTTATGTAACACTTGCTTAACATTATTCAATCCTTAAAATTACATAACCGCAGGCAAACAGGCCCGCAGTAAAAGCACATTTTTTTCATTGTAACACAAAGAAAAATATTAGGTATTAAATAATAATTATAATAATAGTATTGATAATTAGCTGATTCGCTTTCAACGCAATAATGTAACTTGTTGTACAAATGAAACTGAGCACTCGATAACAAACAATTTATTTCTAATTGCCTGTTTTGTTTATTAAAAAACAATTGTCATCTCCTTTTGTACAAAAACATTTGACCACCTAAAACAATCAAACGTGCCTACGTGGAAAGTAGCTTTGGTATACAGCGTTCTGTAAGCAAGGTATGAATTTAGTTTTAACGGTAGTTTAAAAAGGCTCTGTATTCAGTTGAACCTGAGCCGCGATTCGGTGGGTCTTATGTTCCTGTGTATTGGAGCACCTCAACTACTTGCGCCGATTTGGGGATCGATTCTAGACAAGATGAAGCGGCCTGAACTATTTTTGGTGGGATGCCTCCTAATTGTTGTCACGGCCACATTAACTTTGCGGAATTCCTTTGGCGCGTGAGCACAAACAATTCTATTATACTTTATCAACTTATTGAGGTTTTCAAAAAAAAAATTGTGCTGGAAATTTGCGAACTTCTTTAAACGTTAACCTTGTGGAATTTGTTTGGAGAGGAACAGAAATAGCTTAATAACTTATAATAATAGCGTAGTTTTATAATATTTTTTTAATTGTTAAACTTTGTGTAAACCAGAAGCGTAGCCGGGACTATTCCAGGACTTATTCTCTACGGATTGGGACAAGGAACAATAGACGTATCGGCCATAGTCAACTTCACTTTAGAAGTCAAGTGAGTTAAAGCAATAGCGGGGATAACGGGGGATCCTTTTGTCCAAGGAAAGGCTTGTTTGGCTAGTTATTCATAAGAGTAAAATAGGAGAACAAAAAAGCGCCGCGGAGAAGTATTACATTTAAAGTAACAGAGAATTGTAAAATGTATTAAGGCAAAGAATTCAAAACTTAAAATCCTCCTATCCTAGTACGGGTTTCTTTAGCAAGTAAATACTATTATAGCAGGCGTCTCGTCATGCGTTAAGCACAGTTGCGTCAAGTAGTTTTTGTTATTTAGCATTTACTAATTTTGCGTTAACATGGCATAACTTAAAAAGGAAGTTTCATCCAAACAAGTTTCATTACTCTCAAGCTCTTTCTTTTATAATTTTAATTTATAAAATAAATTATAAAACTGTATTTGAGGTTACTTTCTCAAATACTAATAATACTTTAATAATACTTTCTAGAGAGGAACGCGCTGCTGCGGATCGAGCGGTAAACGCGAACTTCACTGCAATTGTCTACGCATTTACTTCAGGAGTTGGCGGACTCATAGGGCCATCGATGGCAGGCATACTTTATGATCAATATGGATTCAATAGGGCCATGCTCTTTATTACTGTAACACACACAGTATTGGTAGGCGAACTTACCAACATTATTATAGTTAACTAATCAGATTTTTACAATTTGAACATGTATTATTACATGTATTATGTAATTTCAGGCGACTGCTATAATAATTCACATGTTCAATAAGAGATGCAGGCCACGATCAATATGCGTAGCATCGCAGGAATACTACGAAGTGTTGGAGTGAGGCTGATGTAGACTACATAATTTCTTCAAATACTTATTCCTAAACATATGTGTTCTTGAAAGTATGTACAAGGTTATTGCGATGAATTTGCAATATACAAAAAGTTGTAAAAAGTGTTCACAGTGTTTCAAGAAATGAAACCAGATTTGTAGGTCGCTTTCATCATTATCCGTAAATTTTATGGCTAATTAATATCTGGCCTTGCATATATACAATAAATACAAAAATGTAATACTATAAAAACAGTTTATGTAAAATGTAATAAATAACAACATAAAAATTTATTATATGCTAGTTTTCTTAAAATGCAATTGGCTTTAACGAAGAATTAAATCCAAATATTAATCCAATTCATAAACATCATAGTTCGTAACGTTAAATTTTTTAAACCGGTTTTGAAATGCAGACAGAAGGCTTGTACAGTGCGTTTCATTGTACCTTAAAATTTTCTCCTAAACCCTTATATAAATTGAACATCAAAGTTTCACTTGGTTACTATGTTAATGGTTAGTACGTTGTTTTTGAAACGCACCGAATATATAAGCAAAAGGACTTGTGAATGCAGGTGTGGTTTCCTTGTAATGAAATCGTCTTAATTTGTTTCAAGGCTACTTCCCTCGTGGTTGAATGTTTTTATATTCAATGTGTCTAAATGCCATATAAATGGTTTTAGTAAAACCAGTTCCTGCAAAAAATCGCAAGTCTGTTTTTGCATTACGAATCTTTCAGATCCTTGTACCCCCAAACTACAAAAAAAAACGCTTACCACCTGAAGCCATAAAACACAGTTTGTACTAAACAAATGTGTAGGTCTGCACAACTATAAATGTAATTTTTTGCATCATTGGAGGCTAAGTATCAGCATTTTATTAGATAATCGCACGGTCTTTAATGAATACAGGTTTAAAGTAAAAATGAAAAAAAAAAAAATTCTAGGAAACGAGCGTGGGAAGAGCATTCCGAGTATTCAAATTGATTTGCATAAAAAATGGCCTTGGACATTTGCAAATTAAAGTAAGAAGTTGTATCAGAATTAAAGTTTGTTTTATTAAGCTTTCAAACCAATTAAAACTCAATGTTGTAAAAGGAAACATGAGACTCAGAATTTACAGCGTAATCCATCTAGGTTTTTCAACTTTTATTTGGTAAAACATTGTTTATAAACGTTTAAAAACGGTTGTTTGTGAATAATTGTTCAAAATTGTTTTTCAGTTTATTATTTAATTGGTTAGGTTTGCATGGATAGGTTTCAAGCCGTATTTTAAACTTAGCTTAAAAAACTTAAGCGCACATTTGGATTCTTCTTGTACAAGTTTTTTTTATTTCTTTTAATAGAAGTCGTATATTTTCAGTGCTACACTTTTTGGGTAGAGACCGCAGCACAATTTGCAGATGCAGGAATAGAGCTAACTGACGAATACTGTGGGCAAAGTAAATATACAAAGCAATTCAAACTACCGGAAGGTTACAATCGTTATGAGTTTCCAACGGAACGTGAGTTGTACATTTTTAAATACGTGTTCAAACTAGTTCAAAATTTGAAAATTCTAACAAAAGTGGTTGTTTTTAAATTTAAATTTTTAAATCTATTGTTTTGCCTGTTAGGTAACGAAACAAACTGCAAATTTAAGAAAGTGCCAATTACGGTGGGCGTTCGTATTCGGAACATTAGAGGAGTTGTTGACTTGAACGAGGTAATTACCTATACAATTACGATGTACAGTGCGTTTCCAAAGCACAAAAATTCTTTTCCAAAAGCAGTACTATATACTTTAACAATATTTCAGTTCATATGTGGTATATATATAAGTATGTGAATTATCATTAAAAAAATTAAATCATCTTTTTTCAAATTTTGATGCGTTACAAAATCATCGAATAACTTTGGACGCAACGAATATTGCTAAGCTAAAAGTAAAAAAAACAGAGTTTTTTTTGGCAAAGTCAACCTAACTATAATTATTCTACTAAGAAGCCTAATTAGAATTAACTAACATTTATCCCAATTAATTGAAGGAGCTGTCAATGGAACTGGACTTGATTACTACTTGGAGAGACTACCACTTGGCTGATTCATTATCCAACAAAACTGAAGATGATTTAGATGCAGAGAGAGGCAGCAGATATGTTAACTTGGAATCAAGCTTTATTGACAAGATTTGGCAACCCGATATCATTTTCAGTATGTACCACATTTGTACAGTGCGTTTCTTTTTACACAATTTACATTTCTATTACAAAGAATCAAATAGAAGTTTAAATGGTAACAAAAATGAGCCAATTAATATTTTTTTTAAAGACTAAACGAATCTACCAAAATTATTGTTAAGAAGACATTCCGTGACTTTCAAAAAAAGTGGTAATCTGCTTTTTGTTTCTATAACTTTAAGCAGCGTAAGTCAAAGTAAGTTTTAGTTATTAACTTCATTGTTAAATTCTTGCATAATAAGTACTTGGTTCTCTAAGTTCGCTTTTGAAACGCATTGTATGCATTCTAAGTTAAAATCTTGTTTCCTGTATGAAATATGGTTTTGGCAACAATGTACTGCAATTTGAAAGATACATTCAAACAAACGGTACAATGCAAATTATTTCGGAAACAAATGTGTATTCCGTATTATTCCTTTGTACTACCCGTACAAATATTATAATAGAATCAATCGCTACAATTGCAATTACAATTAAAAGTTAAATTATAATTATTATTAAATGTTATAGGCAAGTCCATCTCAATTACGAAAGCTGCTGTGCATTCTTCTCGCGTAAACCAACGACCCTCAAGGCTCAAGGTCTTCCCGGATGGATGGGTTGAGCTGTACACAAGGTAAAATAGGCAACAATCCATTTAATAATCTACATTAAAAATATAAAATCTATGAAATTACAACAATATGATACAAACTAGCTAAATATGCCGGTCCTAGAACAGAAAGATTTTAATGTTTGTTTTATTTTTGTAAACTTTATTATATTTTAATACCAAAGGAGCTCATTTATTCCTTTATTCCATTTTTAACAAATTATTTTTCGTATAAAGGTAAAATTGGGGAACAAGGAAGTTTCTTAAACCTTTGTTTTGACTAGTATATATATTAGCCAAACTAGCCTGTCCTAAGACAGTAGGAATTTACGTTCGTGGATGTTAGCTTTAGTTTATGAGTAAAGCTGATACACAATTGAGTTGTAGGAGGCAATTGCTAGGCGCAAATACATTCGTTTACAAAAAAAAACTGCAATTACTATGGCAAATAACGGTAACTTTTGACAGATTACTCG
Source organism: Bilobella aurantiaca (assembly GCA_021029175.1). Classification (NCBI taxonomy): domain Eukaryota; kingdom Metazoa; phylum Arthropoda; class Collembola; order Poduromorpha; family Neanuridae; genus Bilobella; species Bilobella aurantiaca. The sequence continues at coordinate 8,343 of VYYI01000121.1, read as the reverse complement.
TCACCTTGTACTGTCCAATGGACTTCAAGTACTTTCCCGCGGATACTCAAAAGTGCCAAGTATGGCTCAGGAGTTGTAAGAACCTACTCTTGTCATTGCTACGACATGTACAAAAATGGTTGGAAAAAATTTCTTTCATTATAGATTCGTTCTCTAACAGCGATGTTGACTTGGGATGGCAAATGGCTCGAGCAAATGGCACAAGTGGAGAATTTAAGGAAGTTGTATTTCTGTTTGGGCGATCACATCCCAATTACCGTATACATTTGCACGATGTTAAAACTGAAGTCAAAAAAGAACTGGATGCGCTAAATCAAGGTGAGTTACAGGTTATATACACCTAATACACCTAATACGTAATATGACGTTCTCAGCACGGTGTACAGTGCTTTCCTACGGTAAATGAGTGCGCCAAAACAACAACTTAACGTAAATTCTAGCTAACTATTCTTTATGTTAAGCACGATATTTTTATATGTATGAGCTAACAAGTAACAGCACGAGATCGGAGTTCGTTGAGACTCGCATTGATCACATGCGAGTTCGGGGTACCATACAGTTGTGGGTCGCTGCAGCTTAATATGTCCTCATATATACTTAATTATGATCCCAATTGGCTAATCATGGTTAAAAACACAATACAATTGACTTTTTTTTATTAATTCGGGTTAGCTAATTGGGTTGATAATTAAATAATTTTGAAGACGTATCGAGGTTCAGTAATCTTAAAAGCCACCAACTGCCTGCTAAGTTGGTTTCGTAAACTTAATTATTATTTGTTTTTAATCACAATTAAGTAATTTTCTTAAAATTAATGAATTAGAGTGTCATAATTAGCTTTATCTCAACCTCCAGATGCATTCCCGGCAAAGGAAAACAGTGAAAGTATAAACTTTCTCTGTAACTTGTTAGTTTGCTCACATAGTAAATATATATACAACAATCTCGTTTAACTGTTATTGTCTATTATATAATTTCAGTTGAGGAATTTTCGGCTGTTGGCTTTTCGTTGTCGATCAAGCGTAAACTTACGTTTCACATAACGCAAACCTTCATCCCTATTCTCTTCCTGGTGGTGATCACGTGGCTCACATTTTTCATACCTTTGAGTAACCTGGAAGCGAGAATAGCTGTCGTCATGACAACACTCTTGACAATGACCAACAAATTTTCGGAAGTGGCGTAAGTAAAAATTTTGCAAATATTTCCTTTGGCGAATGATAATATTGTCCCCACAACTTTGAAAAAAAAAGATTATATTATATTCAATGAAAGTTAAAATTGTTCTAAAACATGTTTTTGTAAAAATTCAAACAATTGCGTCCTACTATTAACAAATGCTGAAAAACTGAAAAAAAAAGCAATACTTAAGTGTCTGTGTCTATGTCTGTGTACAGTGTCTGTAATATTAGTTGCGTTTGAGTATTTGCATTTTGCATAATATCAACTTTTATCACTTTCTCCGATGATTTAGATCGTATACACCGAATGTGAGCTACAGTACGTGATAACTCTTTACTAATATTTTGAAGCGTTCTGTATATTTATCTGATGCCTAAATTCTAGTCAGCGCTATTGATATCTACATGTTGACAAGCATCACTATTGTCTTTTTCACTCTTTTCGAATTCACTTTCCTCTACTGGATTCGCATGGGGCGTTCAGAATATGCCGAAAGTCGGAAATCAATGAAAATGAAACTGCCTGCCAATGCTGAGATGGTAATATAAAAAAGGCATGATTTTTTTTTTGAAAAAAAAACTTTACATTTTTTTTTTGAAAAATTGAATTTTAAACAGGAGGAATTTGAGCTGGAAGATGTAAAGCGCGTCAAGAACCTATTTTTCCTGCAAGTGCGAAACTACGTTGAAGTTTATGGCTTCTCGATTACGCTAATTTTCTTCGCTTTGTTCAACGTTGGATTTTGGCCATGGATGCTCATTTGCTCAGGATATTTCGAAAACGACGTTGACTACAACTACAACTCGAGATTATGAAATTATCGACATATAATTAGATATTTTGAGAGTGCATATGACAGAACATTTGTTGCATGTTATTTAATTACTAGAATTTTCCAAATATAACCCTAATTAACGTTCTAATTGAAGAGGAAATTAAAATCTCATCAAGTAATTGTTACTGCCTTACAATTTCTTCAATATAATTATTTCCCATTTGTCACGAGTAACTTTCACATCTACCTCTTAACCAGCTGCTTTACCTCATATACCATACACCTTACCTTATACCATTTTACCAATACCATTACCGTCTACCATTTTACCAACCACTACGATTTACAACTTCACTCTTGGTTTTTGCCATTTCAAACTTAATTCAATATATTTTACAATGCGACCATTTTTAATGGTTGCTGTGTTTCTCATAATCGTTTCAAGTTTTCAAGTTATTTTTGGAACGCCAATACCAGAAGAGTTGTCAAGAGAGAATAAGGGTAAAAAAAATAACAACTAAAACTCTATAACACTTCAACTTAGCAAAATTAGAAATTAAAACTAACTCAATTACACGTCAACATTAAATTAACTCAATTAGAGGTTATCCTTCAAATATCACAATTCAAATAATGAACTTTAAGTCAACTTTAATAGAGATTTAACATTAAGTAAATTTTGCAGTGCAGGGAAATGACTCTGACCCAATTATCATGGACAAACGATATTTGGACGACGATATTTGTGCCGCACTCGTAAGGAAGCGTTCAGCGCGTTATGAGGATGGAGATATATGCGCCACACACGTATAATATTACTTTTGTTGTGCATTTTTAGTCTACAAAATAAAGTTGGAGTACAAAGAGTATTGCAAAGCAATATTAAATTAAAAATTATTACAAATCATTATATTGTTATGTTACAAAAAATAGTATGACAGAGACAAGTCCATCCTAAATCAAAAGACCTCTAAAGGGGCCTTAAATTTACTACACCATGATGGGCAAGTCTTATTAATTTCTGTACAAAAAAGCTAATGTATACTAAAATAGAACAACCCAAGAAACTTACATGCAGATACATATACACAGATACGTCTGTGCTAGGAAGGGTTGTCTTGTACAACTTACAGTATGAAAACAAAACACTACTTCGATTCGAACCTGTGGTCCAATGCCCTTGAATCGGAAACCCTAACCGTTGGAACATGGCCCACGCAACTTGCCGTATATCCTTAATTTTACCTACTGATTGAAAAGTAACAGCTTATATCAATGTGCAGATTGAAACATTATTTATGTCTCATGATGTTGCTTTATTTTGTTTTTGTATGCACATCCGTATTTCTATGTATTGTTTGATCTTTGGATTGTAAATACAAATCCTGAAAAAAATTGTTTCTGGAGGTCATGTTCATTTATAACATAATGCAATCATGTCTAGAGTGAAATTTTGCTGTTATTTAGAGCAAGTGGATTTCGAAACAACTAATCAAGATCTCCTTGAGCACATGATTTTTTTTGCCAAAGAGGCAATGCGTGCCTCTTTAATCTAATTATGCAAAACAGTTTCCAAAAATAGCTGAGACAAAGATGTTGACAAACGGTATTAGTACATTTAAACACATTTCATGTTACAAGTTATGCGTCTTATTTTTCATATGGTGAGTAATCATTCTTTTATATTTATTATTCATATTATATTATTTATATTTATTTAAAAGCGGGATTGTTTGGCTTAAGAAGATATACAAAGTCAGAATTTAAAAAAAAATTATATGATAATACATAATAATATTTTATATAATATATGCTCTTTCGTTTTTGTAGGTCCAAGTTTTGATTATTAAAATAATGCACTTTATTGTTTTTTAAAGTTAAGCATTTCAAAAGGGTGAATGCTTTCCTAATCATGGTTTTAGAACTAATAACTATGTCAAATTTGGCCTTGCACCACTTACAAAAGGCTCTGTATATTTCGTTCTTTTAGTATCATCTACTCTGCGAAACATGTACATGGTAAAGCGGCAAAAGGGCAACGTTTAATAGCAAAATGTGACAAACACCAGTTTGTGAAACCTTTCGAACTACCGGAAGGATACAGCAAATATGAACTTCCAACAGCACGTCAGTTCAAAGTTTAAAACTAAATACAATTTGAAAAAAAAAAACCATTTTTTTTTTAAAAAACTTTAAAAAAAAAATATTGATGTTTTAGGTAACGAAAACTGCAGTTTTGAGCTCTTGCCCATACTAGTCGGTGTTCGAATACGAAATATTCGAGGAGTTGTAGACTTGAATGAGGCATGTGTATTAAAATTTTGAAAAACTTGAATAGGTTCTAAATTTAAAAGTAATTGCAAAATTCAATAATTTAATTAACTAGCTAATTAACTTTAATTAAGGAACTGACCATGGAGATTGACTTGATTACCAGCTGGAGAGACTACGTTTTGGCAGATGTAATGCACGGCAAGTCTTCTGCTGATTTTGAGGCCGAGAGAGGCACGGAATACATTGCGCTCGAGTCGAGCTTTATGGAAAAAATTTGGCAACCCGACATCGTTATAAGTATAACCGACAAAATTAATTAATGAACTCACTTAATGAATCACTTGATTTTTTAAGTTAAATGTTAGTTGAATACTTCAATTAACTAATTAACAGGTAAGTCCATTTCAATCACAAAAGCAGCCGCGCACTCCTCTCGAATCAACCTAAGGCCTTCAAGACTACGTATTTTCCCGGAAGGTTGGATAGAACATTACTCGAGGTAATGTTACCGCATGGTCAACTGCTAGCTTCCCAAATTCAAATTCTAGAGTCATTATACTACTAGCTTTCGAATTCTGAAACTTATTCATAATTTTTGCCGAAACATATTTGTCTTCGGAAGTTACTTTTGAGAGAGGAACTCTGGAAACTAGCAGATGACTGTGAAGTACCAAAAAAATTAAATACTAAATTATTTAATACGCATGGATGAAAATTATTTAATTTTTGCTAAAATTACATTTTTGTATTATTAAAAAGAGGAAAATTATGACAAGTACTCTATCGTACTATTAAATAACTTGCGTATTTCTTATTATACGTAAGATATGCATTATATATTGTTTAAGTATAATATATTCTTATTATTTTATTTAATAACCATAAATAATATAACGTAATTAGCTCCTAAACTTTATCATTTTATCAATTAATCAAAGTTTGTCTTTTATGCCTTTAATAAGACGATAATGCTACTTTATGTGTTAGTTTTGTACGTTCGTCTAATCCTGATTTGAAACTCATTTCGTAAATTTCAAGACTTTAATTCAGTAATTGCCTTACTTAATTATATAAACCTTGTTCTTATTTCTTATGCAACGAAAATTTTCTAATAGTAAGCAATGCTTACTGAGCAAGATTAAGAAGAGTACTTAAGCGTATTTCGCTACTTTGCAAAAGCGCTTTTACGACTTTTTTTCTATTAAGTAAACATAAATTTTCTTAATAGGTTGATAGTGAAATTATATTGTCCAATGGACTTTACATACTTTCCGGCCGATACCCAAATGTGCAATGTGCGACTCAGGAGTTGTAAGACTTAACCGATTAAAAAATTAACTAACCATAGTTAATTAACTGTTAATTTAAGTTAGATTCCTTTTCAAACAAAGATGTGGAACTACGGTGGCTAATGGCCAAGAAACACGGTACACACGGAATATTAAAGGAAGTTGTATTTTTGCATGACCGTTCTCATCCCAACTACCAAATACGGTTGCACAATGTTCAAACTGAACATAAAACGGAGAAAGATGCGCTAAATATGCGTGAGCAATATTTACATACAGTGCACCCCGGCTATAGTGACATCGGATCTAAGAATAATCCGGTTATAATGCACCGGTTTTTGTGGGCTAATAGGATATTTACAGGAGTATTTCATTGTAAATGAACACCGGTTACCGTAAACCTCAGGTATACTGAATGTTATATCGGTCCCTTCAGATTCACTTTAAGCGGGGGGCACTGTATTAGTCATATTAATAATATATGTAATATAATACTAATATTATTATTATTTGTTTTAGTTATATATATATTTTAGTATTAGTATTGTATTATGTATTAGTTATATATATATATTATACACATTTATTATACAATTATTAGTTGAAGAATATACGGTCATTGGTTTTTCGCTGTCAATCAAGCGCAAACTTACGTTTCACATAACGCAAACGTTCATCCCTATTCTCTTTCTGGTGGTGATCACGTGGCTCACATTTTTCATACCGTTGAGTAACCTGGAGGCGAGGATTGGCGTTGTCATGACAACGCTCTTAACAATGACCAATAAATTTTCAGAAGTGGGGTAAGTTTAATTGTCTTTAATTATTAATCAATTAAGTTTAATTAAATTAGTTTAAAACACTATCAACTTTTCCGTCAAAATTTTATGTAGAGCATATTGTATGTTGCTAATAGTTCGAATACTTATTTTAATCAAATTTTCTAAATGTTTCTAGGAGATACACACCGAACGTGAGCTACGGTGAGTAGATAACCTAGAATCGGCAGTTGTGAATAGCTCGGTATATTTCCGACAATTTTTTTCAATCATATATTTATTGTACAGTTAACGCAATTGACATCTACATGCTAACGTCTATCTCCATTGTATTTTTCACGCTACTCGAATTCACTTTCCTCTATTGGATTCGCATGGGACGTACGGAGCGTGCGCAGAGCCGGAAGTCAACTAAGGGTAAATTGGCGCCTAAAGTGCGGGTAAGCTAACAGGTTAATTTTTTCAAAGTCTTTTTTTCGTTCAATTTGCTAAATACTTCAAAAATTTGAACAAAAAAGACTTAATAACCAGAAATTTTCGTTTAAAATTTTGAAGGAGGAATTCGAACTTGAGGAGGAAGAGGATACTGGAGATATGATTTTCCTGAAAGTGAGATACTACGTCGAAACTTATGGATTTCTCTGTACATTTATATTTTTCATTGTGTTTAACATTGGATTTTGGCCATGGATCCTAATTCGTTCTGATTATTTTAACAACAAAGTTGACTACAATTACAATTCACCGTAGAAAATAATAATGAAATATACCGTGCTTTTCTTCAAAAACGATGCCAAAGCACCCTAGTTATAAAACAGTGGTTATATTACCAAACATACGAAAACCTTAGGTTCTCGAACTCTGATTATTTTAACAACGAAGTTAACTTTAATTACAATTCACCGTGGAAAAACGGAAAATATACCGTACGATTCTTCAACAACGCTGTCAACACATCCAAGCTAACAATAAATGTTATGTATAAAAACGTGTCTAGTCTAAAAGATAACTGTTAAATCATAACATTTTCAATTTGGGCGAAATTTTTCAAGCATAATATGAACATTGTTTTATAGCAATTTTCGGTGAATGCGCTTGTTTAGACTCGCACGGTACTTAACATAACTAATTGATTAAACTAGTTAACTGTTAATTGATGTTAGATATATTACTCGGCAATAAACCGGGTGCAATAAATATTTAAATTTAAATCTTGTTTAAAAGTGTTTGTTTATACGTTTATATTATTCATACGTTTATTTTGCTTTTTATACGTTTAATATTTTTATTAGAAATTATCGTCTGTAAATTTTTAGAAAAAAAGGACAGAATCATAAATTGAAAAATAAGACGCTCGTTTGAACAAAATTTTAAAAGAATGCATTCTCCGTTTTGAAAAAAGGCCTTTTTCTAAATTCTCTCCTATTGTTACACTATTTTTAGATTTTCTAAAAACACACAAATGCCTTCAAGAATTTCATTGTTTAAATTAATTGCGCGGCGACAAGAGTTTCGTCATTTGTTGTTTACAATTTTTGTTTAACTTGTTTAATTGCTAAATTGCTAACATTTAAAAATTGCTAATTGCTGATCAATCAATCGAAAAGTCAATTAACACCGTGTACCGTCACCGTGCGTATCTTGTCGAAAACGATCTCAGGTAATAGTGTCAGATTTTAAGTTTGTAGTTAACTAATCTTACTCTTAGTAGATTATGCAGCCTCTAATAGCGTAATTAGTATAGTTGGCGCCATTCTGTCTAGACTAATTGCATCGTCATTAGTCTCTGCAGTTGGCAGACCGCTATAATCCGATTATCTAATCTGAATTTTAATTAGTAATTGCGGCGTCGTTTCGTTGGCTCCATGACCTCTTAGACCGCCATTCTGTTTTCTAAGATTCTAGACTAGACAGCATGGCGCCAAAGACACCAGACACGCTAGACTCTACTAGACCACTGTTCACATGTCTGTGTAGTTTGCTACAGGGTTCGAAGTCTGTAAATTACGTCATGTAATTTATGTAATTTACAGTGTAAATTACG